>JAODAL010000743.1:0-276783 GCA_025379985.1 Phyllomedusa bahiana | reverse complement strand
CCGGGCCCCGGGGGTTTTCCCGCACCTGGGTGTTTTCACAGCGCGTTTTGGTGCAGATTTAAAACGAATCCATTTTTTCTAAACTGTTTGGAAAGGAGGAAAATTAGTGTTTTTTGTAACCCACAAGATTAAAAAACCCGTCATTGATTGCTTATTGAAACAATTTTGAACAATTTATAAACTAAAAGAAGCTTGCTGGTAATAAAGGGCATTTTAATTGGAAGCGCAGTAAAACTGCACAAAACTGATTTGTAAAAGCCCCCTAACATCCCATTTATTTTTTCCATCTTTAGGTAATTACATCACATGCAGGACTTTTTAAAAAGTTATTGAAAGAAAAAGAAAAATTATAAGGTGATAAAATTCGGGACATCTCATTTATTCAGTTTCTGGGACCTTTTAAATCCCGTTTTTTTTTTAGATATTTTTTTTTCTGTTTAACTCATTCACTAACTCATTCATTCACTAAGATTCTCTTAGAAGAAGCCTAGATTTATGATATCCAGAGAAAGGGAATGTTCACATGATGGATTTTTCTGTGTAGACAAATATGCTGTGTATCCAATGCAGAAATTCAATGCAGAAAACATGTTAGACACCTCTCTTTTCCAGCACCTCTTTACCTATTCCCTATACCTCTGCCCAAACTACCATCTATAGGGCCCCAAATAGTAATTTTAACCCCTTTGGCCCAACAGTAAAAGTACCTATGGCAGCTAGGGGGCTTTATTTGTGCCCCTAGGGTGAAAATATGATTAGGCAAAAAGAGGCCGTTTAATTAGTTTTAAAGAGTGTAAAATTCACAGAATGTTAAACCCTGTTCTCTTTGGGTCATAGATTTGGCGCATTCTGTTACACTACAAAAATTGGCTCAGGTAAAACCACTTTTAACTTGTTGCCTGTCCCAGATTTAATGCGCCTAGTTTTGCCCGGCCCACAGTCATAAATGTGCGAATCATATGTTTGTGGGACACCCCCCAAATGCCCCCACACTCTTACCATGTGCAGCGGACTCCGCAAAGTGTGCCTACTTTTGGAGCGCGTCTGTTCATACATCTAGAAAACAGGGCTGCGACAGTTTTTGGGCTAAAGTTTCCCTTTAAAAACATAGTATCCCGCAAACCCGGTTTATGAAAGCCACACAAATCCAGAATGTTTTTGGGAGGTGGAGAGGCAACTAAGTGTGCATCAGACCATATTAACTGTTTAAAATTAGCATGGTATGCGTGTAGATGACCGGGAAAGAGTCCGATTTTTGGTGATGCATGCACTTTCCCTTTATGTTCCAACTCATTTGGGGGCCCTCATTTTTTCTCAGAGTGAATCGATTTTATCACTGAACTGGGCCCAGGTCCCCCCATCCGTTTAGGTGTCCTTGGCCCCCGAGACAATTGCGGGCTGGTAGGGTGGGGGTTTGTCGCCGTTAGCGGACCCACCCCGAAAAAAAATTTTCAAGAAATTTATGTTTTCCCCCAATTTTAAACCCAAAAACCCAAAAATCCCTAAGTTTTTGTAGTAGTGTGAATATATATGTAGTATACCGTGAAAAGGAGTAATTATTGACCCTTGTGATTGTGAAAGTTTGCCCCTGTCAAAGACAAAAAAGTTTAAAATTTTAAGGGTAGGTTAATTTTAACTTGAAAAAAAATGCCCAAAAAACCCAGAAAATCACATTGTATAAATTATATAAATTTTTTTGCTTTTTGCTGAGAAATAAGTTTTTTGCCCCCCTACCGCCATTAAGAGTTCTGGCTCAAACAGACCTTTAGATGTCCTAATAATCTTACCTGCATGAAAGAAGCTGTCAAAATTTAGTCCCCTTTAAAAAAGATCCTGTCACTCAAATAACCGTAGATCAACCTCTAAACCCTGGGCAAGACCAAAGAGCTTTTAAGGATGTTTGGGACAAGATCATAGACCTGCACAAAAGCTGGAATGGGTTAAAAACCATAAGTAAGACGTGGGTGAGAAAGGGGACAAAATGTTGGGGCAAAATAACAAAAAGGAAGAAAAAACAAATACTGCAATCGACATCACTGGGGCCATGCAAAATCTTTCCTATGGGGTTCCTTGTCATGGGAAAATGAGAAAATTGCCTAAAACTAACGGGGGGGGGATTGTTTAAAGATCTCAAGGCAGCTGGGACCACATCCCAAGAAAAAACCCTTGGTAAACATTACGCCATATGATTTAAAATCCTGCAGTGCCCCAAAAGGGCCCCCGCTCAAGAAGGAACATGTGCAGGGACGTTAAGTTTTCCAAAGAAACCGGTGTTTTGTGAGTGTTTGGGGGGGTGCGTGGTTAGACAAAAATGTAGCTCTTTGGCATTAACTCAACTCGCCATGTTTGGAGGAAGAGAAATGCTGCCTATGATCCAAATAACATTGTCTCCACTGTCAAGCAAGAAGTGGAAACATTGGGTGACATATATGAAATTTGTCGTTTAAACGCCAAATTTCATGCGCATAATGTTAGTCTAGAATGCGCTTGATTTATTAACCTGCTCTACAGCGGGTCATAAATCAGGCACATTCTATCGCTTGTACGACATTTCTGGCTCAGGTATACCACTTTGAAAGTGGTATACCTGATCCAGCAGTAATGCACCTAGAAACGCCATAGCAAGGCTATAAGTCTATAGCTTTGCTACGTTTCTAATGCGCTCTGCCTCCTGTGGCGTGCGGGACTTTTAAAATATAGCGAACGGGGATGTGCTGGATATCGGACTGAAAAGACAGCAGATATCTGGCGCAGCCCCGTTCACACGTGCCGCCCATTATTTTTTGGGGGTGTTTTGGGGCACGGCACAGGACTACTTCACCGCCACAATGGGAGAATGGATGGAGCCATGTACCGTAAAATCCTGAGTGACAACCTCCTTCCCTCCGCAAGGACATTAAAAATTAGTCATGGCTTCCAGCAAGACAATGACCCAAAAACTACAGTCAAGCAACAAAGGAGTGGCTAAAAAAAGAAGCACAGTTATGGTATGAGTTTGTCTTGCCAGTCTCCAAAACTTTAATTCCCATAGAAAATGTGTGGAGGTAGTTGAAGCTCCGAGTTTCCAAGCGACAGCCTCAAAATCTTAATGATTTAGAGATGATTTGCAAAGAAGAGTGGACCAAAATTCGTCCTGACATGTGCACAAACCTCTCATAACTACAAAACGTCTGACTGCTGTGTTTGCCAACAAGGGTTTTGCCAGCAAGTATTAAAGGGGTTGTCTCGTTACAACAGTTGACAATGTTTTCTGTTGGTTGCCAAGCAGAGTTTGTGAAATGGAGGGGCGTGTCTCTCCTCCCAGCAGGGTATATCTTCATTCTCTGCAGACACCCCCCCAAAGTGTGCACCTGATGATTCATTCTGTGTGAGCTGGAGGAAGGGAGAGGTTCTCAGCTGACATTGGAATCATTGGAGGTGAAAAGCAAAGTGTAGTCGATAGTGTATAACTAAATTTCTCACTCTCTCTACACACTTTGTAACTGGAATGGGCATTTGACATTCAGGACTCTGGGAAAGATGGGTGATTTTTTTTTTCTGCCTCTCTCTCGCGCGCGCGCGCACAGTGATACATCCTGCAGATTATTACACCTCTGACCTATGCAGATCTACAAAACAAAACTATACTTTTTATCTGTTTGTTTTTGTTTGTGCACATCTGTCTCACAAGTGGTTTACGTGGGGCCTCGCATCTGTCTCACAAAAGTTTTTACGTGGTACTGCACATGAGATTTACATGAGCCTGCCAATGTAAGACTGCACCTCTTACATGGGACTGCTGTGTTTTCTGTTTCACGTGGGACTGCTGATGTAAGACTCCATCTCTTAGATGGGAATGCCGTGTTTTCTGTTTTATGTGGGACTGTCGACGTAAGACTTCACCTCTTATATGGGACTGCTGTGTTTTCCATTTCATGTGGGACTGCCGACGTAAGACTGCACCTCTTACATGGGACTTCTGTGTTTTCTATTTCATGTGGGACTCCCCATGAGATTTATCTGAGTCTGCCGATGTAAGACTGCACCTTTTACATGGTACTGCTGTGTTTTATGTTTTACGTGGGCCTGCCGGTGTAAGCCTGCACCTCTTACATGGGACTGCTGTGTTTTCTGTTTTACGTGGGTCTCCCGATTTAAGAATGCACATCTTACATGGGACTGCTGTGCTTTCCGTTTTGCATGGGACTGTCGATGTAAGACTGCACCTCTTACATGGGACTGCTGTGTTTTCCATTTTACATGGGACTGCACTTGTGATTTACGTGGGTCTGCCTATGTAAGACTTCACCTCTTACATGGGACTGTTATGTTTTCCATTTTACTTGGGACTGCACATGCACTTTATGTGGGTTTGCTGATGTAAGACTGCACCTCTTACATTAGGACTGCTGTGTTTTCTGTTTTACATGGGACTGCTGATGTAAGATTGCACCTCTTACATGGGACTGCTGTGTGTATGGTTTACATGGGACTGCCAATGTAAGACTACACCTCTTACATGGGACTTCTGTGTTTTTGGTTTAACGTGGGACTGCACATGAGTTTTTTTGGGATCAAATGATTATTTCTCACTGCAAAATACAAATAAATGTATCTATAAATAAATGTATGCGATGTGATTTTCTGGAGCTGCACTTCTTTATATTGTAAAGTGTAATATCTTCAGTGTTGTCCTGAAAAGATAAATGATAATATTTACATGTGAGGGGTGTACTCACTTTCGTGAGACACTGTGTGTGTATGTATATATATATGTCCCCTCAGTAGGTTTGTGGATACATAGCCTGTCCATTAAGTATGTAAGTATATAGGCCCCCCAGTAGGTAGACAGATATATAGGCGCCCTCAGTAGGTAGGTATATATGCCCCCCAGTAGATAGGTTGGTATATAGGGTCCCTCCAGTATATAAGTAGATATATAAGTTTACCCCAGAAGTAGGTACACAGTCCCCCCAATAGCAAGGTAGGCATATAGTCACCCCAGTAGGTAGGTAGATAAGGCTCCCCCAGTAGGTAGCTCCATAGATTCCCCAATAGTAGGTAGGTTTATAGGGTCTCCTGACTATATAGGTAGGTATATAAGGTTCCCACAGCAGGTAGGTACATAGGTCACCCAAGAGGTAGTTAGGACATAGGGTCACCCAGTAGGTAGGTATAAAGACCCACAATAAGAAGGTACATAGGGTTCCTCAGGTAGATAGGTAGGTATGTAGACCTTCACTATGTAGGTAGGTACATAAGGCTCCCCTGGTAAGTAGACAGGTATATAGGACACCCTCTAGTAGGTAGGTATAAAAGTCCCCCAGTAGTCATATATAGGGTCCCCTAGGTGATAGGTACATAGGCCCCCGAGTTGGTAGGTAGGTATATAGGGCGCCACCCAGTAAGTAGATGGGTAAATACTGACCCTGAGTAGTTAGGGAGGCATATAGGGTCTTCCCCCGTTTTAGGTTGCTATACAGGACTTCTTATTAAGAATAAAAAATAATAATACTCACCTCTCCACATTCTCCTGCTGAAGATCTTGAGTCCGGATGAGGCAGAATGACGTCATCATGTTGCCTGCTCCGGGATGGCACTTCTGGCGTCTAGTGGGCTATAAACCTAGCGATAGGCTTCTGACCTAGTTAAGGCAGCAGAGCGATTACATCAACACATCACGCCGCCTGCACCACGGCATCTAGATCGGAGGATCTCAATGATGCAGCTCTCGTAAGTGCGACCATGACACCTGTAGTTATGCTGCTTGCCCATTGCTCATAGTTGCCAACTTTTGAAAGTGGAAAAGCAGGAGACTGAAGAGGGCGGCGCGGCAAGAGATTTGCATGGACACGCCTATCTTGTTGGTGTGCCACGCCCCTTCAAAAAGCCACACCCACTCTGCTTCACTGCATAACGGCTTTGGAAAAAAGCCAGGTAGATGCCCTTATAGCCAGGTAGTAGCCCCCATAACCAGGTAGCGCCCCTTACAGGCAAGAGGTAGGATGCCCCCTTGTAGCCAAGTTAGGAATGAGCGACCCCTTGTAGCCAGGTAGATTGCCCCTTTGTAGCCAGGTAGAGCCCCCTCTTGTAGCAGGTAGATGCCCCCTTTGTTGTCAGATAGATGCCACCTTTGTTAGCAAGGTAGATGCCCCCTTTGTTAACCAGGTAGATGCCCCCCTTTGTTAGCCAGGTAGTTGCCCCCTTTGTTAGCCATGTAGTTGCCCCTTTGTTAGCCAGGTAGTTGCCCCCTTTGTTAGCCAGGTAGATGCCCCCCTTTGTTAGCCAGGTAGCTGCCCCCCATTTGTTAGCCAGGTAGTTGCCCCCCTTTGTTAGCCAGGTAGTTGCCCCCTTTGTTAGTCCCAGACAGGTTGTCCCCTTTGTTAGCCAGGTAGATGCCCCCTTTGTTAGCCAGGTAGTGCCCCCTTTGTTAGCAGGTAGTTGCCCCATTTGTTAGCCAGGTAGATGGCCCCATTTGTTAGCCAGGTAGTTGCCCCCATTTGTAAGCCAGGTAGTTGCCCCTATTTGTTAGGTAGATGCCCCATTTGTTTGCCAGGTAGATGCCCCCATTTGTTTGCCAGGTAGTTGCCCCCTTTGTAGTCAGGTAGTTGCCCCCTTTGTAGTCAGGTAGAGCCCCCCCCGATAGCTCATAAAAATAAATAATAAAAACCACTTACCTCACCAGGCTCCCTGCAGCGCGGCTAGCTCCGGACATCTCCCGGCCGGCCGACGCAGCGTCGCAGGTGGAGTGAGTGCAGCCGCGCGTCACTCCCCCGCGACGCTGATCTGCATGTACAGCGCACACCGGCGCTGTACATACAGGGGGAGAAGGGAGCAGGGGAACGATCCCTCCTGCCTCCTCCCTGCACAGCGAGACTCCGGACGGGTGAGCGAACGGACGCTGCGGCCGCTTCACCCGCCTGTAGGAGCGGCCCGGAGGCGCCAGAGTAGCGCACCAGCGCTACTCTGTTGCCGCGGTCATTTAAAGAACCCCCGCTGCCTGCTGGCGGCGGGGGGTTCGCCAACTCTGCTGGGGTGGCGGGGGGAACCCCCATTAGCGGGACCCCCCCACCAAAAGCGGGAAAGTTGGCATGTATGCCATTGCTCCTTACCCCACCATAGTTTACATCCTGCAGATGCACATACAGTTAATAACATGTACCAGAATTCGGGGCACGCCAGGGAGAATCACCAGCCCCCAAGTGTGTGCTCCAAGTTGGCACAGCAGTCCGGGTCCCTGACAGCCCACCAAGAATCTGACTGGTTAGGCAGATTTCCAGTCCAGACCTACTGAACACCATGGAGGAAATGTGGCAGACTCAATTATAGTCAGTGGGGTCTGTCAGGTGCTCTTCATAGAGCAGATGTGAACCAGAAGATGGCAAAAGAGGTTGTTATGAACCTTTAATATTTTGTATTACTTTTTTAGATTTTTAAAACTTTTTTTTAACTTATAAATGTATTCCCCCTAGGATATTAATTGAATCATGAGACAGCAGCTTTCAGATGTCCGTTCCCTATTGCCTCAACCCTGAACTATTTGGGAGCTCTCTACCATAGCTAAAAAGCCCACACAGAAGTTCAAAAGGGTCGACTGCTGTAAACAATAGGGGGAACATGTACAAGAACTGCATAGAAGACATTCTTTGTTGCCAATAGGAACCAATCAGAGGTCCCCTTTCATTCTTTCAGAGCACTATATGACATGAAAGGGGAGCTCTGATTGGTTGCTATGGGCAACAAAGACAGTTTTAGACCTGATGCCCATGGGTTTCCATTCTTTGTCATACTTTGTTTCCCCAACTGAGGCATTACAGGAAAAATAAAAAATATCACATGAGCATTGTGGATTACACATAAGGAACCTAATCTGGATCATAATGGAACCATAATGTGAAAGAGGATTTAGGCAGGACAAACTCTTTTTATTTTTTTTTTTTTAAGGCTACAAAAAAAGTCAATGACCTCTGTATTGTACCTGTAGAATTTCATGTCTGGACTTTATGCACCATTGCTAGACCAACCCTGTGGAAAATATTTTTGACAGAGATTTATTTCAGTGTGCATAATCATTTTTTTCACAGTGAGCATCGTGAAGATGTCTACCACTATTCTATATAGCCATCAATCAGACAAAAAATTTTTTGAGTTTTTACTTTTGATTATAAGTATGATTTAATGTAGAGATATATATTATGCTTCCAGTCTTACAAAGGTCACAAAAAGTTGTAAAGCTAGTCTTGGAAGATTTATTTTTTAGATAAGGCAGACAGTACAGATGTATATGTGCAAAAAAGAACAGCACAGCAAAATAAGGATGAAGAAATACTTGCACGGTGCCGGCAGCCACAACCTCGACAGCAGGTCATCAGTTGATACACATCAGAGATATCACTGCACTGCAAATAGAATGCAAAAATGGGAAAGGAGATTTATTCCATCATGTCCAATTACAAAATGGAACAAATCAATCTTCCCATTCTTGTATTCCATTTGTAGTGTCGTGATAATATATATGTATACAGTTGAAACCAGAAGTTTCTCACTATCTGACATGAAATCAGAATAAACCTTACCCATTTTAGGTCAATTAGGATTACCAAAATTATTTATATTAGCCAAATGCCAGGATAATGAGAGAGAATTTGTATAAGGCATTTTTATTACTTTCTGCAAAGTCAAACGTTTACATACATTTCATTAGTATTTGGTAGGGATTGCCTTAAACTGTATGACTTGGGTCAAACATTTTGAATATCCTTTCACAAACTTCTCACAATAGTTGGTAGGAATTTTCAATAGGATTGAGATCAGGGCTTTGAGATGGCCACTCCAAAACATTGGGCCACATGTATGAAACGGTTTTGGTCTAAAAACTAATTTTTTTCCCCCTAGGTTTCTATGGGAAAAAAGAGAGTTTTAGCCCAAAACCGTTCATAAATGTGGCCCATTGATTTGTTACCCTTTAAAGGGGATTTATCGCTTCATCAGTTCGTTCTGTTTTCTTGTAGTTTCATTTTTCTCTTTCTCCTCAGACCCAGGGGCGTTTCTTTCCCCCCCAGCGGGGTGTTTCTTAACTGAATGGGGATGACATCATTCCCCTTCACTGTTAAATGCTCGCCCCCGAGTCAGTGTGTTTGTTTGAAATCAGTGGGAGGGGATAGCCCATCGCTGCTCTCCCCACCGCCCCCCCTCTGTCTGAGTGCACATGTCACTGTGTCGTTCCTCTCCATATGCAGTCTTATTTTGTAAGAGCTGTTTGTTTACTTTGCACAGCATAGCATTCAGTCTAGACAAGTCTTCTATGAACTCAGAGCACTGATCTTTCTCTCTCACAGCTGGAGGTTTTTTACAGTTAAATCCAGTCTTCTATGAACTCTTCCAGAGCAGCACAGATCTGTCTCCTTTCTATGTTTACAAGCAGAAGCATCAGTCACCGAGCACAATTCTGCTGTTTTCTGATTGTAGAATCAGCTGCAGTGTTAATGTGCAGCTGCTGGCTGTGCAGAGTGAAATGTTGCCGGCCCCTTATTCTGATGTGAGAGAGGGAGAAAATGCACGCTCCCATGAATACGGGCCGGGGGCCAAAAAGAATGTAAATTAGTGAGCCGTCAGCAATTTAAATGAAAGGAGGTGGAAATCCGCCCGCACTTGGGGAAAAGTGTTTACAGAAAATGAAGATAAGGGGGAACATTTAAACGGGCGCTTGGAAAGAATCAATTGCAAGTTGTTTTTCCCCTGTCCCATTATTCTGAAGACTATTTAATGTAATGACAAAACCCCTTTAAGCCACCCTGTAACCAGTTTGGCACTGTGCTTCAGGTCATTGTCCATTTGGAAGACCCATTTCTGCCCAATATTTAAATTTCTGGCTGATGTCTTGAGATGTTTCTTCAATATTACCACATAATCTTCTTTCCTCATGATGCCAACTATTTTCTGAAGTTCAACCAACCCCCTGCAGAAAACAACCCCACAACATGATACTGCCACCCTTGTTTTTCACAGTTGGGATGGTTCTCTTAGACTTCCAAGCTTCTCCCTTTTTCCTCCAAACGTAATTATAGCTAAACAGTTCAATCTTAGTTTCATCAGACCACAGGACATGTCGCCAAAAATGTAGATCTCTGTTCCTGTGTGCATATGCAAACATTAATCTGGCTTTTATTTGTTTCTTTTGGAGTAATGGCTTCTTCCTGGAATAGTGGCCTTTCAGCCCATGTTAATAATGACACAATCTTACCAGCTTCCTCCAGCATCTTCACAAGATATTTTACTTTTGTTCTTGGGTTGATATGCACGTGTCGGACCAAAGCACATTCTCTGAGACACAGAACCTGTCTCCTTCCTGAGCGGTATGATGGCGTAACATTCAAATCTTGATTGTACTTGCGTATAATTGTTTGTAGAGAAGAATGAGGCACCTTCAAGTATCTGGAAATTGTACCCAAGGATTATCCAGACTTGTGCGAGTCCACAATTCTCTTCCTGATATCTTGGCTGATTTTTTTAGACGTTCCCATGATGTTTCACACAGAAGACATCCACAGGTGTGTCTCTAATTAACTCAGATGTTGCCAATGAACCTATCAGAAGCTTCCAAAGACATGACATCATTTTATTTGAGTTGTCTCAAATTGTTTAAAAGCATAGTATTCCTAGTGTATGTAAACGTTTGTCTATGCAGAAAGTAATAAAAATGCTTTTAAAAATTCTCTCTTATTATTTATTCGGGCTTTTTGGGCAAATATAAATAATTTTGGTATCCTAAATGACCTAATATGGTTAAGGCTTATTCTGATTTCATGTCAGATAGTGAGAAAAACATGCATATGTGTCTTTTTAAATAGTGTATGTAAACTTCTGGCTTCAACTGTATATATGTAGTATCTCACGAAAGTGGGTACACCCCCCCAACATGTTTGTAAATATTGCATTATATCTTTTCATGGGACAACACTGAGGATACGGCACTTTGATACAATGTAAAGTAGCCAGTGCACTGTTTGTATAACAGTGTAAATTTGGTGTGCCTTCAAAATAACTCAGTACACAGTCATCAATGTTTAAACTGCTGGCAACAGAGAAGTTTGGTTTGAGTTTAAACAAAAAAACACCCTAAGTGAAAATAGACAAATTGTGCCCAGTGTCAATAATTTTGTGTGGCCACCATTATTTTCCAGCTCTGCCTTAACTCTTTTGGGCATGGTGTTCACTACAGCTTCACAGGTTGCAGCCAATGGAATCCTCTTCCACTCCTCTATGACGACATTATGGAGCTGGTGGATGTTAGAGACCTTGCGCTCCCTCATCTTCCATTTGAGGATGCCCCACAGATGCTCAATAGGGTTAAGGTCTGGAGACATGTTATGATGTTGGAATACTGCCCTGTGGTTTCTGAAGGGAGGGGATCATGCTCTGCTTCAGTATTTCCTCGTACATGTTGGAATTCCTGGTTGCCTCATTGAACTGTAGATCCTCACAGCCAACAGCACTTACTCAACTTCAAACCATGACACTCCCACCACCATGCTTGACTGTAGCCAAGACACACTTGTCTTTGTACTCACCTGTTTGCTGCCCCACAAGCTTGACACCATCTGAACTAAATACATTTATCTTGGTCTCATGAGACCATAAGACATGGTTCCAGTAATCTATATCCTTAGTCTGCTTGTCTTCAGCAAAGTGTTTGAGGGATTTCTTGTGCCTAGTGATGAGCGATTCGGCCAATAATCTGATTCGAGTTGATTCCAGACTTTGTGGAATCATCTCCCGATGTTCGATCTTCGATTGTGATTAATTTCCGATTCCCATCAAAGTCTATGGAAGAGGAACACCATGTTCATTTTTACACCCAAACAAGTGAGGTGAAGCTGGAATTACCATCCACAACAGTAAACTAGATATGTGGTACATTGTAGTCAAGACAATTAGGCTACAAGAGTCACAGAAAAAAATTCACAGGCTAAAATAATCCATTCCGTTCAATAGCTAACAGAAAACATGAGGACGGCGTAGCCACAGCAGGTACAGTGGTAGCATCTGCTACGGGGCCCCTATGACACAAAACAAGACACCGGTATTGGAAATGGCACATGGTAACTGGCAGGAGACCCCCTATCACTTTTTGCACCAGGGACCAACAACTTGTCATCTATGTGGTGGCAGCAAGAACATCCCAACGGGGAACATGCAGACGTGCACCCCACAACAAGGGGACACCCACAACTCAGAATGTGGTGGCCGCTAGCAACGCAGAAATAAAATTGGGTGCTTTTTCACCGTGGAGAGGACAAATATGAGTAATAACTGCAGACGTGCACCCCACAAGAAAGGGACACCCTGAACTCAGACTGTGCTGGATGCTGGCTACGCAGAAATAAAATTTGGTGCTATTTCACAATGGCTTGAGAGGAGAAATATGTCTGATGCAAGATCCTCCCCCCACTCCCCCTCCGAACCAGGCGCCCTCCTCCTCCCCCCGCAGAGCACTGGAGCTGTTTCCAAATCTCTAACTAATACTAAATAGAATTCTCTAATCTTGCTGTACCCTAAGATAACTACTCTATCAAGGATCCTTGTCAATAGTAAGAACGCTGGCAAACAATCTCTACTAACTTTTAAAAAAGCTGAGCAGAGAGACAGCTATCCGTTCTGTTGGCTGTATAGAAGCTAATGGCACCAATCAGGAAGTGCAGTGACATAGATAAAACGAGGTCATGTGATTTCAGCAGCCAATGAAAACCCTACACACCACACTGGTGACATTCTTCACCCCTTCCCCCCCTGCTCTGTGCTGATTGGCTGGCCACCAAAATTACAAGAAGCGCCAAGAATGGTGCGATTGGAAACTGCGATGTTGATTATTGATCAGATTTTAAGAAAAATAATCTCTTCATTGCGGAACCAAGATTTTATTGAAAATCTGCTGATTTCAACTATTGGCGATTTCATCGCTCAACACTACTTGTGACTCATCTTTAAAAGAGGCTTCCTTCTGTGACGATCGCCAAGCAGACCAGGGGCATAACTAGAGAAGCCTGGGCCCCATAGCAAACTTTTGGATGGCTCCCCCCATGGCCTTCACCTCTGCCTCCTCCCTCCGACCACCCACATTTACCAGGACCTCTTACTAGATAATACAAGGAGCAAATACTTCACCATACTGCTACCGAACAAATCACTCTATACCAAGAACAACATTACCAAACATTACCAATAACGCTACACCATAAGAACCTGATTATACTGCCAGAACATGTCCACAAATTACCACCACAGTGACTAAATAATAACCCTTTACGATCACTGAATAAAGATCAGTATACAAAGACCAATATTACTGCCATAAAGTGACCATGTAGTGGTAAATTGCAAAGTGCTGCGGAGTATGTTGGTGCTATATAAATAAAGATTATTATTAGTGGTAGATATCGGTGTACACAGGCTCTGCATACTGTATACTACCGCCATACAATGACCATATAGTGGTAGATACCAGTGTACACAGGTTCTGTTGACATATAAGTGATTACAGTGCAATTACATCTTGTGACCTACAGGTGACGTTTCTCTGGCAAGTCGTTGACTTTCCCTTTTGTTCTCCATCTGGTCCAGACCGCCATGATGACTTCTCCCGGCCATTTGTCCCTGCAGATTTGGACACAAATATCTTAGAATCCACACTTTTGCAGCCTCTTTCACTGTCCCCCACCTCTGTATAAACTTTCTAGAATAGGTACAGGCCATGGCTTAGAGACACAGTCTCCTAGAGGGGAGGAACAGAGGATACCCCCTGGATATTATGTTACAGCTATGGCCTGTACCCCTCAGAATAATATTAACAGGTAGGTAGACCCCAATTAGATAGGTAGGTAGGCAGTAGTTAGACATCAGTTAGGTAGGAAGTCCCAAGTTAGATAGCTAGGCTGTTCCTAGGCCCCAGGTAGCTAGGTAGGCAGTAGGTGGGACACAGTTAGGCTTTAGGTGGGCCCCAGGTAGCTAGCTATGTAGGCTATAGGTGTGCCCCACATAGGTATGTAGTTATATAGGTTATAGGTGGGCCCCAGGTAGGTAGTTAGATAAGCTATAGGTGGGACCCACGTAGGTAGATAGGCTATATGTAGGGCCCAAGTAGGTAGATAGGCTATAGGTGGACTCCACTTAGGTAGGTGGTTAGAAAGGCTGTAGGTTAGCCCCACATAGGTAGGTAGATAGGCTATAGGTGTAGCCCACATAGGTAGGTATATTGGCTATCGGAGGCCCCCTACATAGGAAGGCAAGGTAAGCTATAAAGGGCCCCACATAGGTAGGCAGGATTTAGGTAGGTTATAGGGTACCCCATATAGGTAGGCAGGCTTTAGGTAGGTTATAGAGGGCCCCACATGGGTATGCAGGCTTAAGGTAGGCCATAGGGGGTTCCATATAGGTGGGCAGGCTTTAGGTAGGTTACAGGGGGCCCCATATAGGTTGGTAGGCTTTAGGTAGGTTAAAGGGGCCCCATAGAGTTAGGCAGACTTAGGGTAGGGTCCATTAGTGTTAAAAAGTAAGAAAGAACTTACCTCTCTCCAGGATCCCCCGACGTGATGAGGGCCTGGCCAGTCTCTGAGCCCGGCGTGGGCGACATGATGAAATGATGTAATCATGCAGCCCATGTCAGCACAGTGGGTCAACCAGGCGGATTAGCAGATTGGAGCGCTGATGGCAATCCTAAATTTGAACACTCAGGACAGAGGACCCGGGCGTTCAGAGGCAAGATGCGCCGGGACCCTGATCCCTGAAGAAAATTATCTCCATTGCTTGCCAGGCCAAGGGGCAGAACCACTGGGGTAGCAGAGGTAGTAGACATGGGCCCCTGAGGAGCTGCTGCATCTGCTACCCAGGTAGCAACGCCCCTGATGCAGATCAATTTTCATGCAGTGTGTGGCATATGATTAGAGCACTGACAGGCTGACCTCCCACCCCTTTAACCTCTGCAGCAATGCTGGCAGCACTGGCAGCATACTATTGGCAAAACGAAGCACAATGGTGTCCATGCTTAGCGGCTGCTGTGCCAAGCAGTTCATGCTGCTCAAGTATGGGTAGGTGGAGGATGCTCAACTCTTGGATCAAGTGGATGTGTGTCCTATTACAATTACCATCTCTTTTTCTCTCTCCTCTTCCTCTCTCTCCTCTCTCTGCTCTCTCTCTCTTTCTCTCTCTCATGTATATATAGCATATATTAATTTTTGCAGCAAGCTTTTATCATAATAATTATTTGGTTTGAAATGCAAAAGAATGGGACTTTATACAATTTTTATGCAACCCACTATGTACTACAGTTACTTTTATTGGACATTATACTTTTTTTTTACTTAATTATTTTTTGTGTCCCAATTAAAATTTTTACACATATAGAACTGTTTTGTACATGATTTTTAATCCATTTTGTGTCCCAATTTAGCTTTGTACACATATGGTTTTGGCATAATCATGTATGATACTGTTGGGTATTTGTTTTGGAGCTACCTATCGAAACGTCCACTTCCTCTGTTAATTCCCCATCAATTCCAAAATCATTCCTGACTCTGGCATAATAAAGAGCAATAAAGTATTGAAATTATTTTCTATTCATTTACCCTGCTCTTTAAAGGGATTTTATCGTTAGACGCTTTCATAGACTTGACCTGTCTCTATCTGTTTCGGTTTCAAATCCAGGGGCGTGTCTCTTCTCTCAGTAGGTGTGTCTCCCCTCACTGAATAGTTGTGACATCATCATTCTGTGTTAGCAGGGCAAGGGAGAGGATGTCAGCTTTGCAGACCTCCTGCTATGCTTCTGGCTGCAGAGCTGTCAGCTCGCTCTCAGCCTGCCCAAGTTCCTTGTAACAAATACCTCTGCGTTGGTGCAAGCAGTTAAACACACAGACTGAACTGATGAAGCAAGTGTGAGAAATGCTCTCTGCCCTCCTCCTTACCCCCTCTGTTATCAGGCAGGAGGTAAAGCAGACTGTATAAGGCTGTGTTATATGGGGAGAACACAGGGTATAAGGCTGTGTTATATGAGGGGAGAGTGAATCTAGTAGTTACATACGCAGTAATTGCCCAGATCCTTTACATAGAACTATCACTGGAGAGCCATCACACAGAGAAGAGCTGAGACAGCCTTCATTATACACAGACACAGCCATCTCAGGCAGCTCGTTTCTCACAGCTCAGAGGGGAGTAAGCACAGTGTGTAGGCAGCCAGTCACAGTGCAGGGGGCTTTCCCCATCTGGGGCGTGCCCGAACAGGCTGAATGACATATCAGTCAATCACAGAAAAGGGGGCGTGCCCCGACCAGCTGCTGCAGAAATAGCTATAGATGCACGGTTTAGCTCATATCTACTATACTAAGTGACTTAGGTAAAGCAAACCAGTTACAAAAGTGCTTATTTTTCCATCATTAGAGATATGATCTTGTAGCAAGAAATTCCCTTTAAGTAATATATTAGCTTTTATTGTATAAAACGTTATGGGGATACAACATAGAGTATGTGTATGTTTTTTTCTGTTTATGTCAGTAGTTTTAGAGGAACCCATAGGAACCTTTAACTTCAATTTTGCCATCTTTTGTGTGAGCCCATTCATTTCTACACAGGCAGAAGCTGCCATCCTGTAAGCTTTACTACTGCTCATACAGGTAATTAGCTTGTGATATAGTAGCACCAACTAACTTCTATTTGTTAGGGTGCATCATTAACGTTCTCATACCTTGGGCTCTTCGAAGATCTCCATACATATAACATACTTGTCCAAACTTCTCTATTTTTAACTTTTATTCCAAAATCTTCATGCTTAACAAAGAGGGTTCTGCCTCGAAATATCGGTAGTGTGCTTCCTTGCTACCGGTCAGACACTATCTCTCTCTAATATCATTCAAAAGTTATGAACTGCTATTAAATCTCGGATGAGATGTTGCACGAGAGTGGCACGAACTGTGAACAGCAAGTATCTTTTTAAGCAATTTGCACTGATTATGTGCATTTTGGAATAAAAGTTAAAAATGGAGACGTTTGGATAAGTCTGTTATACGTATGTGGACTGAATGGGGAGAGACTGGAGAAGCTCCCAAATGGACTTTACTGATCCTTTTCAATCTATTTAAAATTAAACCACCAAACGAATATATGGCTCTTCGACGATCTGACATTGCTTAAAGGTGAATATATGCACAAACATTATGGTACCAAAACAAGTATTTGATGGTGTTCTATAGTTTAGAATAGTAAAGAGATTGTAATAGATTATTTACAGAAATGTCATGAAGGTCCGATTGGCAGCTAGGGAGCTGGGACTCCCACCAATGTCCAGAACAAAGTCTCACCACCTGGACACCCACCAGTGTGACACATACAATGCGGCATTGCAAGATGTGACTGAAATATTAATTTAACCCAGATCTGCACAGTTATCGTTAAAAAAAAAAGCTCTATACCATAATTTCATCTCCCTATAAACAAGGAAGAAGTAACACTACATATCATGCAATACCTTTCACCTTATCCTGAACATTGTCCCTTCCCAGCTTGTGAGCAAACATTAACATCATACAGCAAGTACATACCTATGACGTAATTCAGAACATTCCATCCACCAAACGAAAACATCCCCTGGTAGAAAGCTTCTCCAATCTGAGACACATTAGGAACATTGCCCTCAAATCCTCCATAAAAATTGTTTGTGTTACCCATAGCTAGATGGACAATACCACTTATAACTATAGCACTGAGTGAAGCCATTTTAAGGACCGTGAAAACATTCTGCACTAAAATAATCCATTTTGCACTTAAGCAATTGATAATGCCTACAGTCAGAATAAGAGCAATAGCAGTGGCCTTTTTTATCATCTCCGGTGAAGGGCATCCTGGGAAAAATGGTTGGATGACGTATTCTGCAAACATTAGTGCTTGGACCGTTGTCATAGCAGGCCTGAGAAACACTACAAAGGTCCATAAGAATATAATGCAGGAATCGGGCCTAGTCCTTTCTTGATGTAGAAATATTCCCCTCCAGATGACGGAAAAGAAGTTCCCAGTTCTGCATAACACAGAGCTCCAGCCATTGATATTAAACCACATGCTGCCCATATCACAAGTGCCACCCCAACATTAAGTTGTGAATAGAGAAGAACAGCTCCAGGAGATATGAAAATACCAGTTCCCAAGATGACAGTAATAATGAAGCTGACGCCACTGAAATATCCAATAGTCCTTTTTAGAACAACCCTGTCCTCTGCTGAAGATAGCGGTGTATCCATTGTTCATTAGCTCACAATGCCTGGCTCTGAAGTGGCCTCTTATATATAACTGGATTCATCTTGTTGATTTTGGCATAGTGCAAGGTGTATGACAAATATACTAGCAGACACTTTGTACTTTGTTCTTCTTCATCCTAGAAAAGTTGACTAGTATACTCCTACAATGTTGTTTCTGGTTTAAAATTATTTCATTTCAATGCTTTCCATACATTTAGATTTTGAAGAGTTTTACCATATTACAGTAGTTTAGGTGTGAAACAGTCACATAAAGGGAATATTTACCTCTTCTTGTATGTTAGGAGTAGAGTTGGGTGAATCGATTCTAACGAAGTGGAATTCGTTTAGAATTTCAGAAAAGATTTGATTCTGCACGAAGGCGAAGTTTATGGTGATTTTTTCTAAAATGGCCACGAGCACATGGCGTGACATGGGGCAAAGAACTATGGGAACAAGAAATAAACGCCCTCAATGACATGTGCAGACATGAAGCCAATCAGCAACCAGCGGGCTTCTGTGACGTCACAGCCCTATAAATACGGACGCCATGTTAAAGTCTCACACTTCTCACACTTGTCCCGAACCAGCGTTTTTTATTTTCTTTGTTTTAGTTTGTGGGGTATTCTCCAAAAAAACCCGGGGTTGGTGTTCTGAATTTGTAATAAGAAAACAAAAAATATTTTACCCAGGACTGTGATTTCAAATTCATGCCCCTTTTTACAAATCCCCAAAAATCTAACTTTTTTTTTTTTTAATTGTTTAAAAAAAATTTTGGGTAACTCACTGGTAGCTTTCCATTCCTTGGGATGACTTTCCCTATGCTTGCTCACCCTCTTATTCCTCAATCAGTCGGGGAAGCGCCCCGAAGGGTCGGCCCCCGCTTTAAATGACTTCCCTACTGCCCTCTCTTATTCTTTAGTTTTTTTATTTACCAAGAAAGCCCTCCATAAAAAATTGCCACTCTTTCTAAAAAGGTTTCTATCCATATGGAGAAAAATACATTTATACAATGGGCCCTGTATGACTTTTGTGTGTATGTTTTTATACAACATTCCCCCAAACTAGTGAGTAGAAAAACAGAGGATGAAAAGACATGGAATAACCTGAAAAAAAATCCACCCTAAGTAATAAATAAAAAAATAGACAACTTTATTGCCCCAAAGGGGTCTACCCCTAAGATAAAAAAAAAGGGGTAGACAATCCTTTATACGACCTTAAACGTCTGCCCCGACGCTTTTTCCCCCCTCCATCACCCGAGGGGTTCCTCGGGGGGCCCGTATATTTTTGTATCTCTTTTGGATGGAAAATAGTTGTAAGTGAATATATTTGCAGGGCTGCCTGATTAGGGAGGTATTATCGGGGCAGCCATGGGGAACCCCCTCATGTGATAGGAGGGGGGAAACGTGTCGGGGGCAGACTTTTAAGGTCGTATAAAGTTTGTTACCCTTTATGTTATCTACTTAGGGTAGCCCCTTGGGCATATAAAATTGTCTATTTTATATTTATCTATCTTAAGGTGGATTTTTTCGGGTTTATATCCATGTCTTTTCATCCTCATGTTTGTCTAGCTCACTGTTAGGGGGTAATGTTTATAAAGAAAATACACAAAAAAGATCACTACAGGACCCTATTGCAGAGGCGGGCGAGGGGTAGGCAGAGAAAGGCGATCGCCTTTAGGGCGCTACCTCCCATCCCTAAGGGGGGCCCGTCAGGCCCCGAACCTCGCCGGGGTCCACCGCTGCCCTGGGCCTGAAGCTCGGCGGTCCCCGGTAAGCAGCGGGCCCACAAGCGGGGGCCGCGGGGTCCTCATACGCGAGGACCCCCGCGGCCCCGCGCTGCCACTGGGCGCGTTGCGATGAAAATGATGTAATCGCGACGCTGCCTCCCCTGGCGCACAGCGCGTTATAGCCCGGGGCCCAGAACTGCCGGGGACGTCCGGGGGGAGGGGGCCCGAAAGGAGCGGGGGCCGGGAAGCAGGTAAGGGAGTATAAATGTTGTTATTTTTGCCTGCCTAGCCCCCCATACCCTTCCTGTGGCCCCTATAGCCTGCCCGTGGCCCCATAAAAAGCCTGCCTGTGGCCCATAAAGCCTGCCTTTGGCCCCCATAAAACGCCTGCCTGTGGCCCCTATACGCCCGCCTGAGCCCCCCGCACCCTACCTGTGGCCCCCTATAAAAACGCCTCCTGTGGCCCCCCCATACGCCGCCTTTAGCCCCCCTTTAAACTGCCCCGTGGCCCCCATACCCTCCTGGCCGCCTATACCCTGCCTTTGGGCCCCACATCCGCCTTGGCCCCCATAAAAACCCCCTGCCTGGGCCCCCCATACCGCCTGCCTGAGCTCCCATAACCCTGCCTGTGCCCCTATATGCCTGCCTTGTGGCCCCCATACGCCTGCCTAGTGGCCCCTATACACCTGCCTGTGGCCCCCCATATCCTGCCTGGGGCCCCTAAAACCCTGCCTCTGGCCCCCATACCCTCGTGCCCCTATGGGCCCTCCCTGACCCCCCATACGCCTGCCTGAGCCCCTAAAAGGCCTGCCTGGAGACCCTAAAAACCGGCTGCTTGAGCCCCTATATGCCTCCCTGACCCCCATAACCTGCCTTGGCCCCTATACGCCTGCCAGCCCCTAATACGCCTGCCTGTGGCCCCATACGCCTGCCGTGGCCCTATACGCCTGCCGTGGCCCCCAAAAATAAACGCCTGCCTGTGTGCCCCTATATCCTGCCTGAGCCCCTGTACGCCTGCCTGAGGCCCACATACGCCTGCCTGTGGCCCCCATACGCCTGCCTGAGCCCCCGTTACGCCTGCCTGTGGCCCCTATACGCCTGCCTGAGCCGCCTATACGCCTGCCTGTGGCCCCACATGCCTGCCTGTGGCCCCCATACGCCTGCCTGGGCCCTCATACGCCTGCCTAAGCCCCCATACGCCTGCCTTGCCCCTAATGCCTGCCTTGGCCCCCATACCCGTGCCTGGGGCCCCCATACGCCTTCCCTGTGGCCCCCATATGCCTGCCCTTTGTGGCCACTAAAAACGCCTGCCTGTGGCCCCATAAAAACGCTATTGCCCCAAAACGCCTGCCTGTGCCCCATACCCCTTTGCCTGTGGCCCCCCATACACCTGCCTGAGCCCCCATACGCCTGTCTGAGCCCCTATAGGCCTGCCTGAGACCCTATATGCCTGTCTGTGGCCCCTAGCTATATACCTGCCTGAGCCCCTATAGCTATATACCTGCCTGTATGCACCTGTATAACCTGCCTGAGCCCCTATAGCTATATAACCTGCCTGAGTGCCCCTATATACCTGCCTGAGTGCCCCTATATCAATATACCTGCTTGAGAGTGACCCTATATCTATATACCTGCCTGAGAGTGACCATATATCTGCCTGAGTGCCCCTATATTTATATACCTACCTGTCTAAGGGGACAATATACATATAGCTGCCTGACTGAGAGGGCATATCTATATACCTGTCTAACTGAGGGGACGTATATACCTGATAAGTAAGGAGTTGCTGGAAATGTGAGGATTCTAAGATATTTGTGTCCAAATCTGCAGGGACGAGTATTGGCCGGGAGAAATCAGCATGAAGGTGTGAACTGGATGGAGAAGAAAAGGGAAAGTGAACGACGCTGATCAGAAATGATGTCTCCGGTGAGTCACTAAATGTAACTGCAGTGTAATGCAGTGTAATGCAGTGTAATGCAGTGTAATGGTATATATTGTATATTTCTCCATATGGTATAGACAAACTTATCAGAAAGAGTAGCAATTCTATATGGAGACTTATCTTGGTAAATAATTAAACTTAAAGATATAAGAGAGGGACAGTAGGGACAGTCATTTAAAGTCGGCCCGACCCTTTCGGGACGCTTCCCTGACTGATTGACTGAATAAGAGGGCTGAGCAAGCATAGGGAAAGATCATCCTAAGCGAATGGAATAGCTACCAGTGAGTATATCCCCAAAAAATTTTTAATCAAGTTTAAAAATAAAAGTTAGATTTTAGAATAGGGGATTTGTAAAGGTGTGTGTGTTTCTGCCCCATACACACCTGAATTCCATCTGGTTCACTCTGTAGCCTATTTTATTTTCTACCAAGGGTTAATTTCTCCTATTGTTTGTGGGGGAATATAATTTGAACAAAATACCGGGTGTGTGTATTTCTGCCCCACACATGCCTGAAATCCATCTGGTTCATTCTGTAGGGTATTTTATAACAAAGGATTAATTTCTCCTCTTGTTTTGTGGGGGAATTTCAGTCAAATACAGGGTATGTGTATTTCTGCCCCATGCACGCCTGAAATCCATCAACTTCAGATGGTGGGGGTATTTTAAATGTGTCCAAGAGTTAATTTATCCACTTTTTGTGGAGTATTCTGTGTCAAATCCAGTGTTTGTGTATTTCAGCCCTACATACATCTAAAATCCAGCCAACCCAGTCTCTTGGGATATTGCTATCTGTGGCAAACAGTTAATTTTTTCACTTATCGCGGTGATTCTGTTAAACGCTGATATATGTAGAGCCCCCCCAAAAGAGTGGAGACGGTTTCATCAGTAATTTTGCATTGACGTCACTAATCATTTTGCCCTTTCTTTGATCCTTCAATGTCTGCTTTCAATTTGTCAATAATTCATCATTGCTAAAGCCAAAAATAATAAGTAAATGGAATATTTGCATGTCTTCTGTGTTTTGTATCCACTCCTGCTTTTGGCTACCTAATCATCAGACAATCCTGATGCAAACAAGGGCCTATGTCATACTTACCTTATGGCTTCTCCGTAGACACAATCGGTTGTGTTTGGTTTTCCCCTTCTTTTAAGCTGTCAGAAGGAATGAAAAGGACAAACATACTGGCAACATCATAGAGTGGTGGAGGCTGGAAACAGCATTAGGAAACCACAGGGTGGTCGACGGAGAGAGTGGTCAGTTGGCAGCAGCGTGAATAGGCCACAGAGTGGCAAATGACAGATTGTGGAGGTGGCAGAATCAGGATTAGGCCACAGAGTGGCACAATTATACAGTGTGGAGGCGACGGCAGCAAAAGCAGCAGCATCATGCCGGAGAGTGGCATAATGTCATAATTTTGAGTTGGCAGCAGTAAGGTGACATAATGAGGAGGTGGCAGTAACAGCAACATCAAGCTATGGTGACATAGCCTGGAGATGACAGCAGCATGAGGAGACCTGAGTGGTGAGGTGGCAGCAGCATCAGAAGGCTACATAATAGCCCAGTGAAGAGTGGGTGTCAATACAAGTCCTTGGCAAAGATGGTGGGTGGTAGAAGGAGCAGCTGGCAGCAGATGTGGGACATCAGGCGGCTGGCAGCATCAGAATAGTAGCTGTGGCAGGTAGCCAAAAGAATCCAGGGTGCAGGGTCTGCTCCAGGTGCTGCTGCTGGTGGGTACCTAAATCACTAGGGGGGGGGGGTGAAGAAATCTGCTCATCAACAACTCCAGACTCAAGTTGCTGCTGGTGGAGCTGGTACTGCTCCTAGCCCCCCACCCCTCCACATCCACCGTAGCCGTGGCAGTGGTACATGAGCGCTGAGGAACCCCCCGGTCAGATCTGTTAGAGGATGGATGATGGCACAGATAGGCAGCAGCCAACTGACTACATAGGATGTCTCTATAGTACTTGAGTTTGTCCTACGTCTTGGCAGGTGAAAAAATGCCCCCATTTTGGACCATTAGCGAGGGTCGAAGATGGTGGAGAGCCAGAAGTCATCCCTCTGCTGGATGGTGACTATTCGGCTGTAACTACCCAGACAAATCAGCATGCAGTGGGCCATCTGCACAAGTGACTCTGAGGGACTCGCTGACTCCACCTTCACTGTATACTGCCATGGTGTCTGGGTCATCTGCCTTGTCTTCTTCATCTCCCTCTACCTCCTCCGGCTGCTCATGCTTTCCTTTCCCCTGGGTAGAAAAATCACTCATTTCACCAGACATTGCTTGTGCTCCAATGTCCTCCTCCTCCAGTTCAGCCCCTACCAGACTCGTGTGGCCATGAGATGTAGTCACCACGTCTCCAGTCCCCTGACCAGACAGAGTTTGCAGCATCTGTTCCAGGAAATGAAGCAGTGGAATGACGTTGTTCATCTCGTAGTCCTGGTGACTGACAAATAACGTGGACTTCTGAAAGGGCCTGAGCAAACGGCAAGTGTCATGCATGAACTGCCACTGGCTGACATCAAAATTACACAGAGGAGTACTCCTGTCCGCTTGGATCATCAAGAAATCATTAATGGCCTTTCTCTGTTCATAGAATAGGTCCAACATATGGAGGCTGGAATTCCAACGGTGGAAACATTGCATATCAGCCTATGTTGGGGGAGGCCATTCTGCCACTACAGCTCAAGGAAGGTGTGCTTGGCAGTGTAGGAATGGCTGAAGTGCATGCAAAGTTTTTTGGCCATTTTTAGGATGTCTTGCAGATGGGTGAAAGACTTGAGGAACCATTTTACAACAAGATTGAACACGTGCGCCATGCAGGGCGCATGACTCAGCCCTCCCTGGCGCAGTGCGGACACCATGTTCTTTCCATTGTCTGTCACCATGGTTCCGATTTTCAGTTGTCATGGAGAAAGCCACAGATCGACTTAGTCTTTCACGACGTAGAGCAGTCCCTCCCCTGCGTGATTTTGTTCGCCCAGGCAAGCCAGGTGTAGAACTGCATGACACCGCCATGCCCTGGACATGTGGTATGTTGGAGGAGTACTAAGACTTGTCACTGCAGTGGAGGCTGAGGTGGTGGAGGAGGAGGAGGAGGAAGCGGCATTGGCGCAGGATCAGCAGTTTGACAACCTGCAAGAGAAAGTGGCGTCTCCTGTAGAAGTTGCTGATGTGGCTGGGCAAGAAGCACATTCACCCAGTGGGCTGTAAAGGACATGTACTGTTACTGACTGTAGTTACAGCTCCACACATCCGCGCTGCCGTGCACTTTGGAAGACACTGACAGGCTTGAGGACTGGCCCACCTTCTCTTCTGGCAGGGTTGGCAGGGCTGGTACTGTCTTTTTGAAAAGAAATGACAGCTTGAGATGCTCCACCTCAGCTCGGCACAAGCCATCAGTTCTATGAACGGTGCAGAGTCCACTACTTGGAAAGGGAGGGACTGCAGTACCACCAACTTGGACAGGAGCACGGTCAGCTTCTGTGCCTTAGGATGGCTAGATGCATACTGTTGTCTCTTGGCAATCGCCTCAGTGAACGACTATTGGCGCGATGAGTGGCGTGAAGCAGGAGCATCTGGACTGGTAGATGATGAGAAAGACAGACAGATCCCTTCGGCAGAGATGGTGAAGCCTTGACTGCCTGAAATGGGGTGCATGCCACTGGGTGCTGCTGCTGCTGCGGCAAGACGGACCACCACATCTGAGACATGTTTCTCCCAGGCCGCTGGATATTGCATATGATGACGCAGGGCCGTAGTGCCAACATTAGGTCCCTGGCCATGCTTCACTTTCTTCCCACAAATTCTACATATACCCATGTTCGGCTCCTCCGGTGTCTTGGCAAGAAACTGCCACACCGGCGAGTAGGTGATTTTACCACCAACGCTCCGCACTGACTGACTGTTACCGCCGCTGCCTCAGTGAGCCCCAGCGCCACTACTTTCTGGGCCGGAAGGGACCTGTGAAGCGGGAGGTCTACCCCCATTGCCGTTTGGCTCCCGACCTCACACTGCTGCCATCCTGCTGACGCCCGGCCACATTACCAACTTGCTGGCTTCGCCGCTGCCTGACGTGCAAGCTGCTGCCGTCTTATCCCTACGATGATGATGAAGCCCTTGCTCCCAAGTGCGGTCAGCTCCATCATCATCAATTAGTGTTTGCCCGTCACTGCTGTCCTCCTCAATGGTCTCAGTGTACAGAGCCTGACCGCTCGCAACATAACCTCCCATGCCACTCTACACATCACTACTTGCCCACCTACTGCAAGAAGCAGCGGATGTCAGCCCCATCTCTTTGCTGCCCAGTAGTTGCTCACTGTCCTCAAATAGTTTGTCCTCGCTGTATAGTGGTGCAGAGCCCACAGCACATAGTAGTTATCTGGCTGAGGGAACCGAACGGGACAGAGGCGGATTGAGGACAGGTGAGGGCCCCTGACCTGATTCTGGGCCATGCCAACTAAGGGTAGTGTCTGACGAACCCACCAACTCTTGGCTGGGGTTGTCAGATATAATCTGGGAGGAAGTGGATGACCTAGTCAACCATTCAACAACCGTTGGATTGGTGGTCAACACATGGCCACTAGAAGACACCGGTAGCTCTGGCCTCGCCGAGTGACCTCTGCTGTGGCCTTCCCTTACTGTGCTGTGACCTGTGCCTGCTCCAGGGACATTTGTGCCACTGCCCCTCCCACGTGAAGGGCCTACCACCTCTCTGTCTGACATACTGTTTGATCAAAAATTTACAATAAAACAAACTCTGTTTAGTGTAGATGTGTGTATATGACAAACACACACACTGAATTTCATACAGAGTTCCCCACAATAAGTGAAAAAATTAACTCTTTGCCACAAATCTCAAAATAAAAGAACGCTGATTCAGGAACAGGTGTGTATATGACACACACCTGTGTATTTGAAAGGTATTTCACCCCAGTAACTCTAACATCGGAAGTATTTTGCCCAGCGTGCAATGTAGTGCAGCTACAAAGAGATGCGTGTGCATAAGAGACACAGTGACAAGTGGGAGAAAGTAACATGGCTGCCCTATTTATAGCACTGTGACACCACAGAAGCTGTCTGGTTGCTGATTGACTGCATGTCTGCACATGTCATTGAGGGCGTTCCTTTCTTTCTTCCATAGTTCTTTGCCTCATGTCATACCATGTTTTCATGGCCATTTTAGATTCATTACCACGAATCGCCATCAACTACATGATTAGGGTGTGTCTGACGTGACCAGACCCAGCCGTGCCCCATGGTGATTGACAGCTACAATATGTACAGTAATGTACTGTGACATATTGTAGCAGCAATCTACCCGTATATACTCGAGTATAAACCGACCCAAGTATAAGCCAAGGCACCTACTTTTGCCACAAAAAAATGGGAAAACTTATTGACTCGAGTATAAGCCTACGGTGGAAAATGCAGCAGCTACTGGTGAATTTTAAAAAATAAAAATGGATACCATAAATTACATAGGAGGTTTTAGACAGTTAATATCCCCATAGGCAGTTATAGGCAGTTAAATGTCCTCATAGGCAGGTATTAGGCAGTTAAATGGGCCCCATAGGCAGTATATGTCCCCATAGGCAGGGTATAGGCAGGTATATGTCCATATAGGTAGGTTATAGGCAGGTATATGTCCCTAGGAGGATGGCAGGTTATAGGCAGGTATATGTCCTTCTAGGTAGGGTATAGGCAGGTATATGTCCCCATAGGCAGGAATAGGCAGGTATATGTCCTTCTAGGTAGGGTATTGGCAGGTATATGTCCCTAAAAGCAGGTATAGGCAGGTATATGTCCTTCTAGGTAGGGTATAGGCAGGTATATATCCCTAAAGGCAGGTATAGGCAGGTATAGGTCCTTCTAGGTAGGGTATAGGCAGGTATATGTCCCTAAAGGCAGGTATAGGCAGGTAATAGGAAGGTTATAAAAAAAAAAAAAAATACAAACACTTACCTCGGTCCCTCGCCGCTCCGCCTCCTCGCTGTCTGGCCTCCCGCGCGCTCTCCTCCATCTTCTCGTCACAGGCGGGTGATGTCATCAGGCCGCGCACGCAGCGTGATGACACACGCTGCCTGTGCCGGAAACTCTAGACGGCCGCAAGTCTGCTTGCGCCCGTCCGGAGTCCACTGCGGAGCAGGAAGCGCTCACTCTCGGCTCCGCTGTGTTATCTCTTCACCTGCATGCGCTCTGAAGGAGTCGCATGCAGGGGAAGTGATCGCCTACAGCGACGGACCATGGCAGTGCCCGTCGCTGTCAGCTTACTCGGGATTCTGCTATATGCACTCCCTAATGAGTCACATGTAGCAGAAGTGTCCCTGCCGGCGCACGGGCCATCGCAGCGCCCGAGCGCCGACAGTGACTCGAGTATAAGCCGAGGGGGGATTTTTCAGCACATTTTTTGTGCTGAAAAACTCGGCTTATACTCGAGTATATACGGTACTAAATTTCTGAGTCAAGTCCCCTAAGGGAACAGTTAAAAAAAAATATATTAAATATTGTACAAGGCCCTTTACCCATTACAGACGGCAATCACCCCAAAAAAGATTTTTTTAAAAAAATCTAAAAAGTATACATATATAAATCTGTCAGGTTATTTAACCCACACGATGAATGGCATAAGAAACACAGAATTGCAATTTTTTTCATGTCGCTACGCAAAAAATGGAAAAAGAAGTGATCAATAAGTTTTATAAACCCTAAAGTAGTACAAATGAAAACTTCATCCCGCAAAAAAAGCCCTTACATACTAGTGCATCTCAAAAATTAGAATAGCATTGAAAATTAAAGGGGTTCTCCAGGACTATCTTTTTATTTGATAAAGAGCTCACAAATGTATTGCCTTGTAATTCATACTGGAATGAGTCTATACAATATATGTGTTTCTCTATTTGACAAATTATTGATATCAATTATCTTTTCAGTGAGATTCTAATTTTTTGAGATGCACCAGTAGCTCTGTGTACAGAAAATGAAAAAATGTAATGCTATCAGAAGAGAGTGATTCATAAATATTGCTTTACACAACAAAAACAACATAAAAAACTGTATAAATTGGGTATCACTCAAATCATAACCCAAGGAGTAAAACTAACATGTCACGTGTACTGCACGGTGAGCGCTGTTAAAAATAAAAATAAAAAACACTACCAGAATTGTTGTATTTTTGTCATAGGGGCTGGTGCGGGTGCCGTCGCCCGCCGAGACCGCCCCCCTGCCCGCATGGGGTCCGGCGCGGGTGCCGTTGCCGCCCGCGACCATCCCCTTGCTGCCCGGGCTCCGGCGCCAGTACACTTACCCTTCCACGCTCCTGGTCCTGTCTGTCCCAGCCGCAGTGCGCGTACCCGCTGCTTAGGGCGCGCGCGACGGCTGGTCTGGATTTAAAGGGCCAGCGCGCCAGTAATTTGTCAATTGCCGGCCGCTGGTCCTATATATATGGTATACACCTCCTGCACTCCCTGCCAGATTGTTGGTGTGCGTTTAATGTGTCTTGGGAGTGTTGGTGTTCCGCTACGTTTCCTGACCTCGCCTATTTGCCGCCTGTCCTGACCGTCTGCCCATCTCTGATCACAAACCTCTGCCGCCCGTCCTGACCTCCTGCCTGTCCCTGACTTCGTCTCCAGATTATGATTCTGTACCATGCACTACCCCGGCGGCCATCGCAAGCAAGTCACATCAGGGGTAGCGAGCTGGTAGCCTCACGGCACAGCAAGAACATCCCGCTTTGCGGCGGACTCTGGTGAATACCGGGGGCTACTTAGACTCCGCTCCCTGCCGTGGCTTAACTATCATCGCTTGCGGTGGTCCAGCGAATCCACCAATCCCTTACAATTTTCTTCATCCTGACTCCCAAAAAGACAGATTAAAAGGAAATCAAAAAGTCATACCCCCAAAAAAAAGATACCAATAAAAACATCAACTCAAAAAACAAGTTTTGTACACAGAAAAATAAAAAAGTTATGGCTCGTAGACTATGGTGATACAAAAATCTTTTTTCTTTTTTAAATAAAAGTATTTTTATTATGTAAAATAAAGAAGATATATAAATTTGATATTGCTGTAACCGTATCAACCTGCTCAGTAAAGGTAACGTAATTTTTACCACCCGGTGACCGGTGTAAGAAATATAAATAAACACTACCAGGATTGCTGTATTTTATCGTGCCTCAAAAACCTTGCTAATAAGCGATCAAAGTGTCATATGAACCCCATAATGGCACCAATGGAAATGTCTATTCATCCTGCAAAATCAGCTCCGTAAACAGAAAAAAAAAAAGTTATAACTGTCAGAATAAAGTGACATAAAATAAATTTTTTTTTAAAAAAACTTTTTTTTTTTTAGTGTTCAAGAGAAAAACATTAAAATTATAAAAAAATTGATACAGTTGTAATTGTATTGACCACATATTAAAGTTATTCTGTCATTTACACCACACAGCGAATGTTGAAAAAATAAAACCCGAAAAACAACGGCTGAATATTTGGGGGGTTTTTTTTTCAGTTCACACCCCAAATCAAAAAAAAACGTGGATCACTGTGGGGTCCAAAATAAAAAACCCCCCAAGATGAAACCCAGGATGTTTTTTTAATTAAAAAGGGCTTCTGGAAGGTTTCACCTGTTCTGGTCTTTAAAAATTGACAGGGCACCGCCAAAAAATCCTTCCAAAAGCCAAATAGCGCCCCCCCTTGTACACCCTCCTTTTTCCAAACACAGTTTACCCCCTTTATCTTGAAATACATTGCAAAACCCATTTTGGGTGTTTTTTTTTCCAGGACCCTTTGGGAGCTCAGGGAGTTAAACACATGGTTGATGTCTTGGTTTAGGACAGACGGATTTTGTTTTTAGATCACTGGGCTGTTTTTTCATTGGGGTTATATCTGTTTCCTACCAATAAATTGCACCTGGATGGAAGGGGGTCTGCTGTTCTGGGGGAGAGAATTTTAGAAGGGATGCGGGATTATCTAAACTAGGAATAAGGAGGGAGGACAATCTAGAAAATGCAGGAGTAGATATGTTAGAGAGGGGACAGACTATATCAGCAGGTGGAGAAGTGGGCTGTGGGGGTGGACTAGACCAGTGGATAAGGAGATCCATGTGTTACAAACCAGCAATGAAGATATAGGTGCCACAATATTTCATGCAATTCCATTCCATCTACTGAATGTGTAAAACTGAAAGGGAATTTAGTGTCTGTTCAAAAATGCCAGAAGTCTAGCAAGCAAAATAGTGGAGCTTGAGATCCTAGTTCTAGAGGAACAGATTGATGTGGTTGGTGTGGCTGAGATATGACTGGACTCCTCGCATGACTGGGCTTTTAAACTTCAGGGTTTTACACATTTAGGAAAGACAGGGCAAACAGGAAGGGAGGAGGAGTGTGTCTGTATGTAAGGAGTGATATGAAGGCAAGTGTGAAAGAGGCACTAGCGGGTGAAGATGGTGAAGATGTGGAAACCTTGTGGTTGGAAATACAAGGGGTGGGGGCAACAAAGAAAAAAATATTTTTGGTGTAATCTATAAACCCCCCAACATCACAGAGGAGATGGGTCAGCTGCATAAACTTAAGTAGTGGGCGTCACAGGCAGGTACAGGGGTGATAATGGGAGGTTCTGTTTTAACTGCAAAGGGGAGGAAGTTCCTCAATCTGTTACAGGATAATTTTATGGGACAATTTGTGGAAGATCCCACTAGAAGTGATGCTGTGTTTGATCTGGTAATTTCTAACAAAGCAGAACTTGTTGGAGCGGTCACCGTTTCTGAAAACCTTGTTAACATCGACCACAAAATAATTTTTTTTAGTCTAAACTGGAAAAAACAATCACAGACTGGGAGGGCAAAAACATTTCACTTCTCCAGAACCCGTCTGTTCTAAATCCATTTTACGCTTTTCTTGAGATATATCTGTCATTTTGTTCTAACTCCATCAAGGCAACAAGGTAAAATAACATGTGGTCACATCTCATATCATTAGTAAACAATGATTCCATTCCACATTGTTCTATCTCCACAAACGTGATTCCGTTTGGAGACACAGAGCGTCATGTCCCATTAGGGCGGCGCCAATTTTTGGTGTATTTTGCGCCAAAAAACTGTTGACACCCTATTCTCTATATAAATGAACTGTAATACACCAAAACTAGGCACATTATACATCAGGCACAACACATTTGAATGTGCCTAAAGTAGACGCATCAAATATGTTAGCAATGACATGCTAGGAGCCTAAATTACACTGTGTGTCTATATAGGGGCATCAAATATACTATGCAAGTTATACCAGACGCCAGATTTTTGACAGGTTCTTTCATTCAGGCATCCTATACACTCATTTAGGGCGAGATGTATGATTCTTAGCGCCCAGATGCCAATTTTATTACGCACAATAGTAGAGCAGAATGCACCTGAATCTATGAACCCGGCCTACTGTGGGTCATAAATCAGGCACATTCTAGCGCAAAAACGACAATTCAGGCTCCGGTAAACCACTTTTACCTGTTTAAAAATATAGCGAACGAGACCGTTCAAACATGTCGCCCTTAATGCGCCATAAAACTGGCGTGGCAGTACCTTTTTTCTGACATGTCACCCACAGTGTTCTAATTCTGCCATTCAATAAGATAGTGGAATTCTGCTACAATCCAGAGTGTTCTAACTCCACCATCCAATTATAATGGGCTATTCGGTTACATGCAATTATGGTTGCTGCCTACTTGGCGTGTGATCCGTGTCTAGCGCGCGGATGAGTGTTCACATTCCTAAACGAGTAGATTTTTGGGTGACAGTGGGGTTCTGGAAGAGCTACTTAGCAAAAGTGGATCAGATAATCTGACAAAGGAAGATGAGCAAATATCAAGTGTAGAATATTCCAGTGAATCTGATGAGGAAATCACAAGTGAAGTTCGAAACGGAAAGCAGAAATAATAGGCCTAAAATATACTTTTTTACTACTTTAGTTCACTTTGATGAAATTGTGTTCTTTCATAGTGATTTGGCCAGTGCAGACCAAGTGAGGGTGGCATCGCCCTTCTGTGTATGGTGCTGGCCCTTCTGGAGTAAACGACCCCAAAAATCCGTCTTTCAGTGATAATACAGCTATTTTTTGGAATTACAATTTTTCTCAGAAAATGGTCAGATTCCTGTCTTCTGCAGAATAAGAATGCAATAATGTCCTCTGCCACAATGGAATTTTTTAAAGAAGGTCAACATAACGTTTGTCAAATTGAAGAAACGCTCCAAGAACCAGAGCATAGCTGCATGCAAGAAGTTGATAACATGCATAGCGTCCTAGATAGATTCTTGAAAAATGCATAGCTGTATAGTCCTTAAGGGATAATCAAATCTATTGTAAAATGTCAAACAATTATAGAATTTGAGATCATACAAGTACAGAGGTAGATGTTTAAGGATTACAAATCTGTGTCACAGAAAACAAATCTTCCAAAGAACGTCCCATTCTTCAGAATTTAAGCATTTGATTTACAAGCAGAGCCAGGAACTGGCGTTGATCTGTACAGAACATCCTTGCAGCAAGATACGCCTTTACAATCTGTTACGTTCCAGAAAACTCGACGGACACGTAGAGGAACACACGAGGAAATATTGCCCCTCGGTAAAATGACCAAGAAAAAAATTATTGTTGACAAGCAAAAGGTCAAAGATACCAAGTTGCTTTTCAAGTGTTTCCCTATAGTGGACAGGAAAATTTGGAAACGCATTTTTAAAGGTGATAGCCCCTGAGTAATTTCCCAGTCTTTGCTCTTTTGTAATTTTTACATGATTGTAACAAATCATTTCATACAATTTTTGTTCAATGTTTTCAACAATTTTGACAAGTTTATGACAACTTTGAAATGTGTTAATAGCTTCAGAAGGTTCCATTTTTGATTTCTGTTCATTGTAAATTTCACGTGATTGTGAAAAATCCTTTAAGTACAATGTTTTTGTTCTTGTTCAATGTTTGACACTGGATATACCGGTACATCCTAGTGGGAAGTGACTTCCTGCAAATGGATGTACCAGTATGTCCTAGACATATATATGTATATTACAGCAGGCTTCATGCTGCACCACCCGCGGTCCGGCCGGGGGTTATTAACCCCTTAGCTGTCGCGAATATCGCAATTGCCACAGCTAATGGAAAGACAGAAGTAGGGAGCTCCTTCTGTCTCTTCTTGCACCAGCACAATCGCCGCTGCTGTCTGCTTACCTGACAGCCCAGAAGCTTCCCAACAGTTCCATCACAGTTGAGTGACAGTTGCCATAGAGACCAGTACATAGCAGTCCTTAGGATCACTGATACAAATCCCATATGGGAAAAAACTTTAAAAAAAAATGTGAAAAAGTAAAAAAGCAAAATTAAGTACACATATTTTTTATTGTCACATGCGTAACCACCTACCCTATAATTCTGTCATGTTAATTAACCCACACAGTGAGCACTGTAAAAAAAACAATCACAGAATTGTACAGAATTATAACAGCCTTATACAGTCTGCTCTACCTCCTGCCTGATAACAGAGGGAAAAGGGAGGGGGGCAGAGAGCATTTCTCACACTTGCTTCATCAGTTCAGGCTGTGTTTATAACAGCAATTACACCAATACAGAGGTACTGGTTACAAGGAGGTTGTGCAGCCTGGAGCTGAGAACTCTACAGCCAGAAGCTTAGCAGGAGGTCTGCAAAGCTGACGTCCTCTCTCTTCCCCTGCTAACACAGAATGATGTCACAACTCTTCAGTTAGGGAAGACACGCCTACTGGCAGGAGAGGCACGCCTACTGAGAGAAAAGACTCACCCCTGTATTTGAAACTGATAGAATCAGCTCAAGTCTACGAAAGCTTCAAACGATAAAACCCCTTTAAAATGCCTACAAAAGTCTGTAATGAGAAAACCCTTTTAAAGCTTGGGTGGAAATGAGTCTTCCAAATGGACAATGACCCGAAGCATACTGCCAGGTGGTATGGTCGTTATATTGACGACCTCCTCCTGGTATGGGAGGGCCCTGCTTATCACATCCCAAAATTTATGGAATACATAAACAATAATGGTATGAATCTTAGATTCACATATTCCATTCATCAATCTAACATAAACTTCCTAGGTGTTAGTTTGTTGGGGATTCCAAATAAACTGGTAACGGTTAAACCCTTTACCAAGCCGACACCCCAGAATTCTATTTTAAATGCCACCTCTAGTCATCCAGAACACATGATAACTAATATCCCTACAGGAGAACTGATAAGAATAAAAAGAAATTGTAGCAATATGCATGAATATATGCTCCAGCAGAATAAAACATTAGAAAAGCTGAGACAAAGAGGATACTCTGAAAAAATGTTGCTAGACAGCTGTAGGAAAGTTTCTAATATATCACGTGATAGTCTTATCAAAGACAAACACAAAATTGGCAAACAAGGGACTTTTCAAAGGCGTTACTTTTAGTACAACATACTCCCCACAATACAGAAACATTGTTAACATCATTAAAAAAATTTGCCAATGTTACATTCACATCAACAGCTAAGCAGTATTATCACTAAAGGAGTAAGAGCTCCTAATATTGGATCCATCATATCACCTAGCTGCTACATAAGTGATAAGAAAAAACATGTCACCTGGCTTGCATATAAAGGTTTTTTTCCAATGTGGACATTCCACTTGTTTAGCCTGCCAATACACATCAACAGGAGACACGTTTACATCTTATGTTACTACCAAAAAATACAAGGTGCAACAGTATATTAACTGTAATACAAAAAATGCAATATATTTAATTGCATGTAACACATGTCGTGTACAATATGTAGGCTGTACAACAACTCCACTAAAAGTCAGAATCAGACGGCACTTGTCAGATGCACGTAAACCAGTATGGCAACATAATATGTCATCAGTATCAAAACACTTTTTGGAAACTCACTCAGGAGATACAACATCTTTCCGGTGGATGGGTATTGAGAGGATTTTGGCACCTGTTAGAGGTGGTAACATTCTGGATATAGTTTTAAGCAGAGAGGCGAGATGGATTTTTTTGTATCTCTGTACAAGGCAGCCGCAGGGTCTCAATATCAAACATGACTTATTATATTATTACTAATAATGAATAACTTAGATATTATACTTTTATAACATCATAAGAGAGTGTAACAAGATATACTTTTTCTGTATTTTAAACAGTTATTTTATCCATTCATTGTTGGATCTTATGTATGACTATGTGCAAACTGATTGTCAGCACAAAACTGTGACCATAGGGTTAACTTTCTTGAAGATCGGGATTCGTTAGTTCCGGTCTTCTATAAAAAGGAACACAGTAGTGCTTTCTAATCAGACCAGGACTAAGGCTCATTGCCGAAACGCGTCGGTCGGCACAGTATTAGATGTGATCTCGTACTTCCTTCATCTAGGTTGATGCTATCGCATAGAGTTGTATGTATGAATATATTCTCTGAAATATGGAAAGTTTTTTAACAAAGTTCAATTAAAGTAAAAGTGTTTTAAATGCAGCCACACTAAGTCTGTGCTTGGAGAGTTAAAGGACGCTGAAAACACGTGGATACTGGAAAGAACGTTGTTAAAAATACTGCCAAACTGGTTACAAAGTGACTTAAGCATAATCAAGTCAGTGTTTTGGCATGGCCATCACAAAGTCCTGATCTCAGACTTCCGGGTATGGCGTGTGTATGAGCAGAGGCTGAGGTGAAGAGCTCCGACCCCGTTCCTCCGTAAACACCTCTCCCCCGCACAGTAAGACTTTACAATCGGCACTTTTAAGTGCCAGGGACAGCAGACTCGCTCCGGTGCTCCGAAGGAGTTGTTTGAAAGCCGTGGGGGAGCAGGGTGGATCATTAACTCCCGGCAGGATCTTTCACAGTGACTGCTCTGTAGCCATAAACACTGATAACAGACAGGGAGGGGGAGCAGGCCCATGTGCTCTGAACAGGACTGCAGCAACTGACCTGATTTACTACAGAAGTACTCCCAGCTCCAGGCTGTAACCCCAGGATATCTTTCTTATCTGTCTACTGAACAAACAGACAAGAAGCCAAAACTGGCAGGAATTACTTACCAGCACTTCAGCAAGTTAACCCCTTAGTTTGTGGCACATTGTCAAATAAGCCAGTTGGCAGCACAGCCTTGCTTATAAAGAGACTGTCTATAGAGAGCTACAAGCTCATCACAATAAAACACATCCTTGCAGCCTCTATGCATAAACAAGGAATCTAAAACCAATCATCAATCTTGGACTTTCACACCCGCGGGGAGCTGCCAGATCAAGCTCCTTCCTCAGAGACAGCAGCAGCATGGCAACCAAGATGGCGCCCGACACCCTGCGCGCCACGAGGAGCGGCAGGGTTATACAGCAGACGGCCCTGGACACACAGGAGGAGGAATCAGGTGCATACTGTGAAGAGGTAACCCCGGGTCTGGCGGTGGACTGCGACGCTCTAGCAGCTAAGGTGGCTAGTTTAATTGCCCCAGGGATCACAGCAGCACTGGAAGCAACAGTGACTAGCTCAGTGACAGCATCAGTAGCAGCAACGCTCTCTGCACTGCAGGCAGAAGTGTCCTCCCAGGCAGCACAACTACAAGAATTTGAGCAGAGAGTCAGTTGTGTGGAAGACGAGATACTGGGATCCAGAAACGCAATTCATAAATTAATAAAGAAAACCTCCTTGTTGGAGGCCAAAGTAGAGGACTTAGAAAACCGCTCAAGACGGAATAATCTGCGAATAATAGGGGTACCAGAAACTGTGAAACCCTCTGAGCTATCTAATCTCTGTGCAGTGACCATACCAACGCTACTGGGCATAGACAAGCAGTTAAAGGTCAAGAGGGCGCACAGAATTGGAGCCCCAAGAAGTGAAGCAAAAGATAAGGGCCCAGAAAGGCCGAGACCTGTGTTTGTTAGATACGGACTTTGCAAAAAAAACATCTTTGATGCAGGATATAGAAAAACGGAGTCAGGTGCAACATGCAGGAAAAAAGGGCCCTGCTTTTTGCAGACTACTCAGTTAAGTAACTAAAAAGGAAAGACCTTTTCAGAAATTGCTCATTTTGGGTTAAAAAACGTGTGAAATTTATGTACAATCCCCGGGATTCTAAAAATCCTGCGGACAATGGAAATAAATCTCGCATACCCTGAAGAAGCAAAAAAAAAGTGTTAGGGGGATATTTTAAAACCCCAAAAAAATCCCCAGGGAGGAAAGCCCCCAATATTGTAAAAACAGGACGCCCAATGAAGACAGGCACACATGAGGGGGGTCTAAAAACTCAGACATCTTTTCCCACACAACCCGGGTCACCCAAACCACCAAAAAGATTAACCAAGAACTTCATAAGGCTGATGACACTTGGACAGATATGTTTGTTTTCTTTTTATTATGTTATGGGATTTACAATCCTAGATGATTTGTACCCCCATAGGTTTTAAAAATAAGGTTATTACTGGGTTAAAGGGGAAAGGTAATAAAAAAAGTAGCAAAGGGGGGGGGGGGTAGGGAGGGAGTTTTAGTACAAAAAAGGGAGGATTGAGGAATGGGTAATGCTTTGTCATACAAAAAAAAAGAAAAGTCCGCGACAGGAAGGGGAAGAAGGATAGCAAGGCTAATGTTAAAGTTATCATTTTTTATGCTTATGTTTTTAAAATATGTTGTGTCATGCAAACTCCCATACTACACCACTTTGATTATCCCTTAAAATCTCGTATGGTAAAAGTAATTAGTGGAATTTTAAAAGGGGTTCCCTTCCCACAAGAGAAGCAGGTGTTGGGACATTTTAATAAGGCAAAAATTAGACATGCTTTACTTCAGGGACACACCTGGAGGGGTTTGATTTTAAAAAAGGCCGAAAGTGGGGGTTTAGGGGGGGTTGTGGGGATCCCCGCGGTAAATGGAAAATCGGAGTCCTGTTTCCCCTTTAGGACTCGCTGCAAGCTGCTGTCTCGCATAGGGCGGGGAAGGGAGAGGGATAAATGTGTCCTGGAAACTCCGGCAGGTCACTTAGTTTAAAATATCTAGCCCGAAAAAAGAGAAAAGGGATTTCTAGGGACACTAGATCAAAGGGTTTTAAAAAGGATAACCAAAATATTCCCCTGGGAGGAACTTTAATAGTGTTTTCTGCAATTTGGAGGATGGGAAGGGGAAAGACCCATTTCCCCGAAAGGGGAGAAAAGGGAAATCTTTGTTAAAAGAAAATGCTCGACCCCAATTATAGATATAGGGGAGATTGCAAACCAGCAGAGAGGAGTACACACCTACTCCATGGAGCAATCTGGTAAAGGTAGATTATTTTCAAAACATCTGGGGCCTTCAAAGATGAGAGGGGACAGGGAAGGGGACTTAGTAATATCTGCCCCACGCCCTTTTTAATCATTTGGGGGAAAAACACGAAGGGGCTCAAAAATATTATGGAGATTTCCCCCTTCCCTTTAGCGGGGAGAACATTTTTAAAAGAATCCTTCATTGGTGGGAAATTTGAGCGGGAAAATAAAGCCCAAGTAGGAAATTTTTTTTATATGGGATACCCCCAAAGGCAGTGCGGAAAGGTCGCATCATGTTTCCCCGGCATCAAAAAAAGAAAAATAGCAAAACCCTTTTAAAAAGAAAAACATTAATTTTTTGGAAAACACTTTTAAACTCAATTTCTACAAAAATCCGTCCTTAGAGAAAAAGGAAAAATGGACCCAAGCTAGAGCAGCATAGAACTCCACAAGGCAGATTGAGATATGTTTGTGATCATTTTAAAATGCCCCTTGTATAAACTGGAAAAAGGGCCCGGGGAAATTAGAATTTGGTACGGGGAGAGCCCCAACATAACATCTAGTAGGTTTGAGGAGGGGGCAAAACATCTCCCAAACCCCTAAGAGACTTAACACTATTTGCAACAGTATTACTCCAAAAGCGTTTTCCCCCACCCCCCTTTACGGATTAGAGAGGCCGGAAATTTTTTAAAAACCTAAATCAAACCAAATTTTTCCCCAGTAAAGATAACTTTTAAATGGAAGTTTAAAGAAGAGGAAATCTCTGGAGTGATAAAGAGTCCCCTTAGGAAAGGGACGGTCCCGTTGGTTTCCTAGCGTTCTTTAAGATTGAAGAGGAAATCACACCAGGCTTAGGAGGTATTTGAAAAAGTCATTCATTCGAAAAAAAATGTTTTCCGTCAGGGGGAATAGTTTTATAAAAGTGTTACAAAAAACCAGGGGGGATAGCCACAATCCAATTTCCCCATGGGCCAATTTCTCTGTTTAAACCCAAGATGTGAAAATTTTGTCTAAAATTAGGGCAAAAAGACTTTCTTTGATTTCCCCCCCAAATTTTTTGGGGATCTTCCAAATGGGGTTTTCATAAAGGGAAGATGGGGAATTAAAAACATAAGAATGGTAATGACCCCCCAAATCGGGGCGGAAAAATAAAAAGGGAAACTTTAAGAAACCAGCATTGTTAGCATTAGACCCCAAAAAGGCATCGAATATCTTGGGGGGTGGCTTAATCTTTCATGAAAATGGGGATTACTGGTTTGTTTAGAACATATGGAGTATGACCGTAACCCTCAGGCCAAGATTAGTACACGGGATTTATTTCTGACGCTTTCCACTCCAAAAAGGCACAAACAGGGGTGCCCCCTTTCTCCACTTCTCTTCAATGTGGTTTAGAACCCTTGGCCCTGTACCTTAGGGGAAAAATATTTATAAGGGAAACAAAATTGGGGGGTAGAAAATAAAAATAGTCGCTTTGAGACGACATGTCCCATTTATGGAGGACCAATCAATCATTGGGCAGGGTAGTGGAGGTTTTTGGAAACCTTCGGGGCTTTCTCAGGATCAAGGAATAAAAATAAAAATAAATATTTGGGGTTTGGGGAAAAAAGGTGGGTAGGAAAGAAAAAATTTTGGGGGTAGGACTGTAAACATCACACTCACCCCACCCGGGGGTTAAATAGGGCCAGGTTTGCATAAATTATCACTTAATTTTTTTACCTATTTTTAAAAAAAATTTGGGGAAAAACTAAAAAAAATGGCAAAAATTTGCCATTGTCATTTAATTTTTCCATTCAGAAAATACCAGTATACTGAGGGAAAAGAATCAATTTGCTTAGGAGCCCTTTGGGACATTCATTTGGAAAAAGGGCAGGGGAAGGGGTAGCATAGAAAATGATGCTTAAAAAAAAATCAGGGAGGGGCACAATTACCAACGTTAGGTTATCAAAATTAGCAGCAATGTGGCGGCCGTCTTAGAGGGTCGCATGAAACGGGGTTTTTTTTTAAAAAATTTGCAGAAAGTACCGGTTCACCCCTGGAAATTAAAAGACCCTCCTGGCCCCTATAGATCTTACGTTCTGTCAGGGGAAAGTCATTTTTAGGTACTTGGGAACATGGGACAGGCCTTTTAAGAAGTATAGGGGCCAATGTTTGTAAAAGTGGGGTTTCCGCTGTGGTCCCTCCCCAGTTTCCAAGGGGGGAAAAAAACAACTCTTTAAGATTGGAAAGGGATAGAGGGGTTTCCCAAAGCTGGGGACTGTTGGAAAAAGGGAAAGGGGGGACTTATGGTTGGGAACGGTACAAAAAAGTTTTGGTTTGGGGAAAATCCCAAAACTGCAATACTGGAAAATTAAAGTTTTCTAAGAGCAAAATTGGAAATTTTAGAGGGGGGAGGGATCCCGAAGAATTTTTCCCAGATTATGAAAATATCTGGGGGGGCAAGGACTTTGTCAAAGTTTATGGCAATTTACTGGGTGGGGCCCCTGTGGGGACAGCAACCAAAAAAAATGTTTAAAAAATGGGGGGGAAAAAAGTTAAAATGATGAAAAAATTTGACAGATAAATTTTGAAGGAATGGAATTAGTCAAAAAAGGCCCCTTTAGCGAAAAATTTGGGGGGAACTCAATTTAAGATGGCATAGGATTTTGCATTTAAATTCCATTTGGAAAAACAAAGATGGGATGGAGTACCCTTAAAAGGGCCCGTCCCAAAATGGATCAACCAGGGAGGTTTTTATAACTGTCTCTGGGACTGCACAGCAACAAGTTTTTGGGAAGAGGTGGGGAAAACATAGAGAAAATATGGGAAAGGTAGAAAATCTTTAGATCCACAAAGCTGTATTTTCCAAAACTTATGAGGAAAAAAGGAAAGGGAGAAAACGAGTATAAAAATTAAAGGGATAATTAGCGCTGTTGCACCAAGCGTACAAATCGAATTGGGTGGGAAGTAAACCCCAGCATGCTGAAGTGAAGGCCCTTTGAAAAATTAAAACTTTTAGAAAAACTGACACAGAAAGGCAAAAAGAAAATTGAGGGAAATTTATTAGAAAATGGAAAGAAATTTTTTTCTGGGATTTGTGACAACAGGAAATTATGAGAAAATTGAACCCTTTAAATATTTATTATTATTTACGGGGAAATAAGTGGTAATTAGGAAAGTTGATATAGAAATCTAAGGGGGGGGGGGGGGAGGGGTTTCATGCAAAAGTTGATATGATAAAGTTTAAATTATAACATTCAGTTGTCGGAAAATTAAAAGAAAAAAAGAAATGGAAAAGGAGTACACATTTCATTTTTTGGATATTTACTTATTTAAAAAATCATAAATTTAATATAAAACGAAATGTCCAATACGTATGAATATTTTTTCTTAAAATGTTTTATATGTTGATCTCTGTATTTTTCCAATAATCATTGTTAAAAAAAAAAAAAAAAAGTCTGATCTCAATCCTTTGAAATTTTTGGCAAAAATGAAAAAAGGGAGGGGTGAGCAAGCAACTGTACGCTGCTCGGGGTAGAGGAGGGGAACCCCGGGCATGCGTAGAGTTGGCGAAGCCTCGCCCAAGGGGGGGGCGGAGTCTAAGAGGGCCCCTTGTCTTTACCCGGGACGGGAAGGGCTTTGCTGAAGGAAACCCCCGTTTTGTACCCCCCTAGACCCTGTAGGACAGCCGAAGTTGGTGACACAGAAAGGCGGAACGCAAAAGGGGAAAGGCAGGGGGACAGGGGAGCAGGCAGGAAAAAATCAGCGGACAAAGGTCAGGCAGGTAGCAAGGTCTGATGCAGAAAATAGCGCTGAGAACCCTTGCAAGGAAGTACGTGCAAACCCGTCTCAAGAATACGGACACCAACAACTGGCAGGGACAACAGGAAGAGGCATCCCTAAAAAACCCCAGCCCAAGGGGTATTGGTAGAGGAAAAATTACCTGTAGCGCGCTGGCCCTTTAAATCCAGACAAGCCGCACGCACGCCTCCAGTGTTCGGCAAGGGAAGGTGCTTCTCACAGCAGAGGAAAGACCAGACAAGCGCAGGAGAAAGCAGGACAGGGCTGGGTAAATATCCGCACAGCGGGCCGGGAGCGGAAGTGATTGCGGCCCGAGCTCCGGACCAAGACACGCCGGGAGCAGGGAGGCAAACACGACTGTGGTCCTGGTGCCGGGCCGCGGCACCAGCCGTGACAGCAACCTACAAACATGGCTCAGTTACACCAATTCTGTCAGGAGGAATGGACCAAAATTCCTACCAACTATTGTGAGAAGCATGTGGAAGGATATCTAAAATGTTTGACCCCAGTCATACAGTTTAAGGGCAATGCTACCAAACACTAATGTGTCACGTACATACTTACCAGCACGTGATGTGGGGGCCACTCTAATGGAGTTGATTTATTAAGAATGTTAATTTTTTTTTATATAAATATATATATATATATATAATATATATATATATATAAAATATAACTAATAAATATATAATCTAATATTATATTATTGTTTTTTCCTCCAGAATAAACAATATTTGTTCAGTGATGGACTACTAGACAAAGGGGTCCTGTTGCTCTGTAAAGCTCAAGCAACCCCTTTATTATTGACAAGGACTTTGCATTGAATAGTTGCAATGTTCTATTAACCCCAGACATCTAAGCACCTTAATGTCCAGGCATGTCTATGGACCATCACTCTATAAAAACTCACTTCTATTGACTCCTTTATTAGAAGTCCAGCATTCTTAAATATGCCAAACTAACCCTGCATTATTTTCAAGGTATGATGGGCAAGGCTTTAATCAAATTGGCAAACTATACTTTATACTACATTATACTACAGGGGTCCCCAACAGCCAGGCCGCGGACTGGCATGCCGGAGGCAGTGTCTCTGCAGGGGATTGGGAAGAGTGAGCAACGTTCTTTCTTTTTTTTTTTTAAACTAGCCTGGCTATTTAATTGCATGGGGCCTATACCTATAATGACTACAGGGGGCAAATATATCTATAATGACTACAAGGGGCATATATCTGTAATGACAGCAGGGGGCATATATCTCTATCTATAATGACTACAGGGGGTATTATTATTATTATTATTTATTTATTTATTTATTTATTTATTTTAAAGCGCCATTGATTCCAGGGCGCTGTACATTAGAGGGGGTTACATACATAACATAAGTCAAATGAGTACAATGATAAGTGATGAATGACAATTGGCACGACAGAGGGAGAGAAGACCCTACCCGTGAGGGCTTACAATCTACAAGGAGGGGGAAAGAGACAGAAGGTGGGGGCAGACATGTTTGTGGAGGATGTAGTGACAGCAAGGTTATTGTAGGTTATAGGCAAGCCTGAAGAAATGGGTTTTCAGATTGCTTTTGAAGCTGGTGAAAGTGGAGGAGAGTCTGATGTGTTGGGGCAGTGAGTTCCAGAGTGTGGGTGAAGCACGGGAGAAGTCTTGGTGACGGTTATGTGAGGAGGTGATAAGGTGAGAGCAGTGAAGAAGGTCCTCTGAGGAGCGGAGATTGGGTATATATCTCTATAATGATTACAGGGGGCATATATCTATTTTTTTGTGTTTGTGTGTGATTCTAAACATCCAACCCCTCCAGAACCCCGCCCCTAATAATCCTGCCCCCACAGGGCCATGGAAAAATTGTCTTGCATAAGACAGGTCCCTCTTGGAAAAAAAGGTTGGGGCCGCTGCTATACTATATAACTATACTATACTGTCCCTTTACTTTCCTGCCATCCACAATGCATATGTACACTTTCTAGTATCTATTGCAAGTTTTTTGAGCCCACCAGAGTATAAAATCCTATAAGGTTATTCCCTAGTTAAACAGAAACTGCGAACATTCACTTATAATATCGATGTAATTGTAAAACAGTGAATTTATACCTATATATTCAATATGACTCCTTCCATTTTGTATATCATTTTCTATATTTACTGTTATACTATATATAGTATTGTAGAAATAGCTAAACTACTTTAGTCTTGCATTTCAAAGCTCTCTGCGCTCTTGTGTTTGAGGCATATGGGGCGACATGGGGAGATGTTGATATAAAAAACGCACACATGCTGGAACAAATAGCAGTTTTCTAGAAGCTTGCAAACTACTTTGGTATCTTTAATCTGCTGAATTGGCACTGGTTCTCCAGCTGAAGCTCCCCGGGAACTGCAGAATTCAACTGAAATGTAAGTATTCTGTTCTATTATGCTGACTATTTATGATTTGTTTTATTTCTTTTCTTTTTATTAAACTTGCATTTAGTTAAGTCATGAGTGTTCGCATTTTCTTTGTCCTTTTCTTTCATTTTAATTAAAATTTAAAAAGGACAGTAATGATTTGTTGAAATCAATGCTTGTGGCAAGAGTTTAGGTCCAAATGGGATTTTCATATGGCTCAATGCTAAATTTGTAAACTCATGTGTTTTTTTTATACTTGTTACTTTTTATGTGCATAAAGGCCTTTTGGACCCCTAAGGGCATGTCCCCACTGCACGGGTTTTCGGCCGGTTTTTCAGCCGGTTTGCGGTTTTTCAGACCGCCTGAAAAACCGACCGAAAATGAGCACAATTGTGCTCTATGGAAAACCCGTGCAGCAGTCCCCACTGCACGGCTTTCCGCCCGGCGGTTTTATCGCCGGCGGACCGGCGACAAAACATTGAACATGCACAATCTTCCGTCCGGTTTCCCGGGTGGAACATGTACATCTCAATGGGAGGGGGAAGGGCTGTTCTCCGCTCATCGCGGAGAAAAGCCGTCCCCCCCGCGGCCGTGGGGACGGCCGCAAAACCGGACAAATAGGCCGGTATTTGTCCACTGCCGTGTAAACGGCCCCTTAATCACCAGCTGCCTGCCTGTGACTGATAACTCAGCACCACTCTAAGGCTATTTCTACACAGCACAGGATTATGGTGTTTTTTTCAGTGGAATCAGTATTTTGAATCCGCTGAAAAACTGACTGTAACCTGTGCTGTGTAGCCCTTATAGAAAATCCGTGCTGTAGTCTACACAGATTTGTTACTGAGGTAAACGAAGAATATCCGGCGGAATAAAGAACATGTCCTATATTCCACAGGAACAATGTTGGTTTCCCGCAGCCCTAATATACTGGGTCCCCATTTCTAGCGCAAAAACTGCACAAAAAATGATGGTACGGCACAGTCCAGCAAAGTGAAAATGCCAGCACTTTTTGCACAACTTTTTCCACTTAAGTCAGTGTGAAAAGTATAGAGGAATACATTGCAGCTAAAGCATTCACTTAAACCAATTTCAAATTAATGGGATAAGCTGAAGCTTTGGAAACGATAAGGCAATTTATACCATCTTAGGAAGTCCATCACATGGGCACATCTGCCAGTTTATGTTGAGATGTTCCTGGGGTCTAAACGAAATAAAATAACAAAAATAGCAATTTTGGCCAAGTAAGAGATTTACCTCATACAGACAGGGTTTTTTCTCTGTTTTTTAGCAGTAGTGATTTTTCATTAAGCGGCATATTGTTTTTTTTCTCCTCCGAGTGTACAAATCAATGTGAGACCAAAACATCCATCATCAATCTATCTAAACAGCAAAGCAAGGCACTCAATTCACAGTAATAATACACAAGTCGTTCTGTGACTTAAATGATTTTAGCCTGCAGTTTTGTATATAGATGAAGCAATTTTGTGGATCAAAGGCAGCAGAGCTTCTTATGTTGGAAGTAAATGCTGTACACACACCACTGGGTTTTACTCTTGGATAAACACTTGCATTGCTGACATAAGTGCAGTGAATTGTGGGAGTTACTCTGTGCATTTATTTCACATAAATCAGCCTGCCATGCAAGAATCACTTCACAATTCTATATGCTTCAGTTTTCTTCACATCATTTACTAAAACCACATGTAGATGACCGATATTTTTTAGCAAAATAGAAAACATATGATATCTATAAGGGGCCGTTCACACGGCTTATTTCGGCGCGGATTGGAGCCGTACTGCGTGCCAGATTTGCGCTGCAGTACGGCGCCAATCCGTCGCAGTAATTACGGTAATCCACTGCTCTCATAGAGAACAGATGATCCGTCGCTCCTTTCCCGCTCGGCGAAGCCGCCGGGCGTGGAGAAACGGACATGCACATTATCCAGGCGCAATACGCGCCGTGGATAATGCAAGTCTATGGGGCCGGCGGGCCGAGCCCCCGCCCCGCCCCCGTACCTGCCCCTTATTCAAGCCGGAATTGCGAGCGCAATCCGGCTCGCAATTCTGGCTTGAATAAGCCGTGTGAACCGGGGCTTAAAGAGAACCTGTCACATAGATTATTATTATTATTATTTATATTAAAGCGCCATTGATTCCAGGGCGCTGTACATTCGAGGGGGTTTACATACATAACATAAGTCAAAACTGAGTAACAATGATAAGTGAATAATGACAATTGGCAGGGACAGAGGGAAAGAGGACCCTGCCCGAGGGCTAACAATCTACAAGGAGGGGGAAAGAGACAGGAGGTGAGGGGCAGACATGTTTGTGGAGAAAGTAGTGACAGCAAGGTTACTGTAGGTTATAGGCAGATAGATTATGTCCCCCTTGCTGAGGACAGCACAAGGTAGTGTCAGACATGCTGTTTCCAGCGCTGTGTCCCTTATTCTGTAAGATGCTGTAGTTTTCGAGTAGTTAATGCTCAAACCTGCAGTTTTCAGCCAGAAAAGAGTCATGGAAAGAGTCAGTTTTTTTCATAACCCGCCCACCTGAGGCTAGCCCCACCCACCTAGACTGATAAACCTATTACTTTGAATAGGTAGAAACATGTGAATAACTGTCAGTGGGCGGGGCTAGCCTTGTGTGAGTGGAGCTAACACTTACTCATAAATAAGATTTGAGCATTAAATACTCTAAAACGCCTTCATCTTACAGAATAAGGGACACAGCGCTGGAAACAGCATGTCTGTCACTAGTTTGTGCTGTCCTCAGCAAGGGGGGCATAACCTATGTGACAGGATCCCTTTAAATGCAGGCAGGTCTGCCATTATTAAAACCAATGCCAAGAAGCCCCTGGACAAAATAGGCTTGCTATTCAGGTCACTAGTATTTCAGTGTTTTGCTCCTGAGTTTGTAAGAACAGATATGGCAGTGTACAGTTATTCAATGACTAGGCTACTAGTCAACAATGCATTTTTCTGTTTAGTTTGCAGCGTTTGTTGCCAATATGACATTTGTAGGCCGTATATTAAATTAATATGATCATTTATCCAACTTCATGATAACCCCATTGAAACCCCAGATTCCAGGTGCCAATTTAGATGTACAAATTCATCACTTGCTGGCTTTATCTATACCATGAAATGGACCACATGCTTTATAAAGTTTCTACAGGTCAGCATTACCAGTTTCTTGGTACCATAACGTTTTCCGGTAACTCTTCGCCTTCCCCGCTCAGTAAATAAGAAGCTTATTGGAATCTTGTGTTCTGGTCATTGACCCTGAGTGAAATCAGAAGTTCTTCCTAAAATACCATATTTTTAAAATCCCTTCATATTTCATTTTCAATTAAAAAAAATCATACTTAGATTGTTGTTACCTCTCCTATCCAATGTGGAACTTGGCTTCTTAATTTCATGCTGCACTATAAAGCTATCCAAACTGTTAGGTACCTGAAATGGTCTGTATAAGTTGGAGATAGAAAGCCTCATGTCAAATTTTCCTCTATTATTAATGGATATAGCTAACCTACAATTTTCATTTTACTCAGATAATGTCTTAAAGCCTACGCTCCAGAACTGCAGTGTATCCAATATGTCTTAACCAAGGCTTCGCTTAAGAACTGCCATGTATCCCATATGTCTTAACCAAGGCTTCGCTTAAGAACTCCATGTATCCCATATGTCTTAACCAAGGCTACGCTCCAGAACTGCAGTTTATCTCATATATCCTAACCAAGGCTTTGCTCGAAAACTGCAATGTATCCCATATGTCTTAACCAAGGCTTCATCAGGAGCTGCCATGTTTCAGATATGTCTTAAACAAGACCTTGCTCTAGAACTGCCATGTATCCCAAAATCTGGATTCTCCAGCCCCTTTTCCGTCTCCACATCTGCAAGTTAGAAATGTCCTGTTTAAATTCCAATACGTCACAGCTCAAAAAGACATCATCTCATCATGACGGGATATCATCTATCTTGGCTCCCCTGATGAACCTGCTTAATGGGAGAAACGCGTCAGAAGTTTATTTCTTTTTCTAACTAAACCCATCTACCATATAATTGGCCCTGAACAGGAAAGTATAGGGTATCTTAGGGTCAGAATCCTTGGGGCCGCCCTCATCAGGGCGATTACTCCACATTATCTGTGATAGGATTTTTCAATAGGGTGGTTTTAGGGATTTATTGCCTATATTGGGCTCTCTTCATTACCATGAGTAGAACTATCCTTTTTTGAACTGGTGTGTCCATACACCCTTAGTAGATGTGGTTTTGTATGTATGGTGTATTGTTATATGTATCTACTGTTACATGTATCTGTTGTTAGATTTTTGTATAGAGGGGTAATTGTTGTATTGTTGGTGCATTTTTAATGCAATATATAAAAGGTTATATTTTAATTTGGGGTTTTTCCCTTTTTGTTTTTGTGACGAAATTGGGTTTTTACATCCTATTCTTTTATTTATTTTTCATTGAAGGAGTTTTTAAAAATTCCCAAACGGGTTTTTTAAAAGCTTTTTTAATTGTAAAAAAATTTTAAAAGGGCTACTTAAACTTTACGATTTTTTTTCCCAAATTTTGGTTTTCTCCCAAACCTTTGCCAAGTTTCTTAAAAACCCGGGGACAGGGAGGTTTTCCAGGGCCTCCTAATCCCCTTGGGGGTACCCAAAATTTTAAAAAATTTATCCAGAATAAAAAAACATATACATAAATTAAAAGAATGAAGAGCATATCCAAAATTCAGTGCAATCTTTTTTTGATTTTGCATGATTTTTTTAAATAACTTCTTTTAAAAAAAGGAGAAACATATCAAAAAACAGTAGGGGCGAAAAGTTAAGTTTTTTAAGTCGTAAACCAAATTTTTTTCTGGGGCATATAAATATGAAAAAAGCGCCTTTTAAAATGAACCCGGTCTACGGGCGGGTCATAAATCGGGACACTTTCCCAAGTGCTGAAAACGAAATTCTGGCGGTTTAAAACTATTTAAAACGGGGTTTGGCGCAGATTTGGGAAACCTGAAAAGACACCCCACTTCGGGTTGCGGGCCCCGTTCTTACTTGCGCCCTATATTTTTAAATTGGAAAAAAAAATTTTAAACAATTTTTAAGAAAAACACCTTCTCATTTTTAAATTTCAAACAAAATTGGTTTAAATTTTTTAAAGGTTAAATAACCCCTTAAATTTAAAACCTTAATTTTTTGGTTTAAATTACACTTTCAAAAACTTTCATGAATACGGGGATATGTCAGTGATTAAATTTGGGGTTGCATAACAGAAAAATTGATAGCCCCAGTGGCTTTTCCCCCATTCCTTGAAAATAAAAATTGTAACTATGCAAGGATGCAAAGTAAAAAGAAAGGGACCTGAAAAAAAAATAAAGTTTGAGTTTAAGGGCGGGCAAAAAATTTGATGCACGGGGGAAGGGAGCTTGGGGCTTCTTCCCACGCATACTTTCCAAGGGAATGTTCCCCCGGGGAGACAGGAAGACCTGGAAGGAAGTCCGGAGAAACAGGGGGGAAAAGAAAGGTTGCACCAGCCCAAAAAGCTTTAACCCAAGCGTGGGGGGAAACCTTTGGGCCCCCAATGGAAAAATTCACCCGAAACTCCCCATTCCATCGCAGGAAAAGCGCTGAAAAATCAACAGGGACCCAGGAGAACGGGGCCCGAAATGGACCCGAAGTCACATTAGCATTTGGTACATTTACCAAAACATGAATCTTTCAAGATCTCCCCAAATTTAAAGAAAGAAACCGGGCAGGCCCGAAAGAGGCCTTTCCAGCCCGGATGGCAGGAAAAGAGGGCCCTTGGGGAAATAAAGGGATGGATAATAAAATTTCCTGAAGAAAGAGAATCCGGGCCCGGCAGAACTTAAAAGCGTTTCCCAAAATGGGGGACTAAAGGGTTTGGAAAGAATTGGTAAACCCGGGAAAAAACCCCTTCACCAAAAACACCTGTTCCACAAGCCCGGGGGCGCGGGGGGTTTTCTGCACCCACAGTCGGGGGGCGAACGGGGGCATTTTTTTTTTTTTCCGAAACATGCTTATTACCCCCAAACATTTAAAAGGCATGGGTTCAAAACCTGTGCTTGGGGGGTGCTTTCCTCCTCTTTTTAGATGAACACTGTCCCCCTCATAAAGGTACATCAAAAAGGTAACATGAATGGTGGTTTTTAAAGGGATTTTGGGGGAGCGAGAAGACTCGATGCTTTGAGGGCTCAAAAGTCCCTCCCCAAAAAACCCGGGGAATTAAAGGAGGTCACCACAGGGGTTGGTAGATCACAACAACCAAAAGTTTGCCCCTTTTTAAAAAATTTTAAATTTTAAATTGTTTTTACTTTTTTTTTAAGCCCCATAATTAATTTGACCCTGGGTTTAAACACAAACACAATTCCCCAATACAAAATGAATTGCAAAATTTAATGTGCAAATTCCCCTTTTTCCCTTTGGGAGCCCGATTGGGGGGGTTGGCACCCAGCATTGTGGGTCCCCTCCTTCTGTATAACTGCTTAGATGCCATGAAACACAGCATCTAAATAGTTAAACAAACAGGTGTCAGCGTTATCTCCATTCCCCACCACTGAAGGCAGGTGTCGGCTGTTAGTTAGGGAGTTCAGCTCCTGAGCCTACTCTATACATTTTTGTGCTCCTTTTTTTGGGTAGATAGGGGGTGGGTCCCCCTACCTCTGCCTATCATTGACCCGGGCATGGGGGGTAAGCAAAAAAAAACGAACTCTGGGAGTTGCTAATTTGGGAAAAAAGACAGTCTTACTTTTTAGAAAAATTTTTTATAAATGATGCCCATTTGTTTAGTGAAAAAGAAGCCCCCAATTTTAATACCAAGAGTAGTGAAACCACTGGACCACCGCAAGCGGTGGTACAAGGGCCCCACCCGGGAGTTGGGGTCTAAAATGGGGGCCCCCTACACACCAGAGCCTGCCGTAAGGTGGGATGGACTTGCTGTGGTAGGATTCCACCAAGTCGCTACCCTGATGTGACTTGCTTGCAGAGGTAGCTGAGGTGCAACGCGGTACCGAATCGGAAGACACTCTCGTAGTCAGGGTCAGGCCAGAAGGTCAGGACAGACGGCGAAGGTTCGTAGTTGAAGGATGTAAGCGAATGGAACTGGTACACGGAAATGGCAAACCAGACTTCAGGAAGGCTTCCTCGCATAGGCAACGGCACTATGGATTCAGCAGAGGCATGCTGGAGGTGGAGCCATTATATAGGGTCAGCAGCCGGCAATCAACCAATTACCGGCACGCTGGTCCTTTAAATCTAAGGGAGCCAGGAGGGGGACGCGCACACCGGCCGGCAGGCGGACGCAAGGAAGCAGGAGCGTGGCTGGGTAAGTAGATGCGCCCAGGAGAGCAAGGGCTCCCGGCACAAGGGGACTCACAGGGGCACGAGAGCGCCCGCAGCCCGCCCTGCAAGCTGCGACGCCACTCATGACAGTACTCCCCCCCCCTTTTTTTCAATCCCCCTCTTTCTGGCTTGGAGAAACCTCTGAAGCAATTCATGGTCCATAATGTTGTCCACCAGCTCCTAAGATCTTTCTTCTGGCCCGAACTCCTTTCAGTCAATAAGTAAGTAATGCTTCCCCCTGATCGTCTGAATGGCCAAAATTTCCTTTACGGCGAAGACATCAGAGGTATCGGCCTCAGGGGAAGGAGACGCCACCTTCTAGGAAAATCTATTTAAGATGAATGGTTTGAGCAGAGAGACGTGGAAGGAGTTTGGGATGCACATCGTGGGAGGTAGCTGGAGCTTGTAGACCACATAACAAGGACCCAGCTTGTAGCTGGTGATCTTCAGGCAGACATATTTAGAAGACAGCCAGACTTTATCCCCGGGGACAAATGACGGAGGAGGTCTCCTATACTTGTCTGCCAAGAGCTTCATCTGGGCAGAGGCCCATTGCAGAGATTGCAGAGTGTCCTTCCAGATGGCCTTCAGATCACGGACTAAAGCATCCACAGCAGGAACGTCAGAGGCTGATACCAGCGGGAGGGTGGAGATGTTGTCCATATACCACAAAAAATTAAGAGGCACCAGCCAACCCAGAGTCCAAGGAATTGTAGGAGAATTCTGCCCAGGGTAACAAGCTGAACCAGTCATCCTGTCAAGCTGACACAAAAACCGTCTCCACCTGCCCATTAGTCTGTGGATGGTAGGCCGAGGAAAAGTCCAGGTTCACTTTCAACTGAGAACAGAAGGTCCACCAAAATCTGGACACAAACTGAACTCCACGATCTGAGACAATATGTCGGGGAAGACCATGCAACCGGAATATATGTTGAAAGAAGAGACTTGCAAGGCGTGGTGAAGAAGGCAAACTAGGCAGAGGGACGAAGTGCGACATCTTTGAAAAACGATCGCTTCATCAACCGAGACTGATCTCTCTGACTCGGAAAAAGAGACTAACCCCTCACGTTCTAGATCCCAGGGACGTTCCCGGGGGTCTAGAGGTAGAAGGGGCGGTAACAATACGAGGGGTAACACCCCGCGTTTTTTAGATTCTCGCAATCCCTATCAATTAAGAGAACGAGTGAACACCCCATCATATCGGGTGTAGAGGAAACACAACTGATATCTTCTGAATCTGAGAGTGGATATTTGAACTCCCAAGTTAATATTCTATCAGGTGTAAATCTTGATGGATCTGAAATGACGCTCCTCACCAAGGGTTTGTCATTTGTTACCACCACTTGTTTTAGTAGATTTAGATGGGTTAAAGACCTCCATCTATTTGAGAGAAAATTACCATGGAAAAAATATTTCTCCATTCAACAAAAAAAAGCAAGCGCAGACCTGGGTATTCCTCCAGATATGCTTGAGGATGTCAGGTTGTTATTCGGTCTGTCAGAGATCCCTCAGAACGATCTGGGAAAAGGTCCCTTTACTGAGTTAAGAACTAAAAGCACAAAAATGCCCCCCATTGGAGACATTTCGTGTGTCGATGTTTTTCTGGACCTTGTTATTTAAAAGGATCTTTCTAAAATTAAGACTAATCGTAGGACAAACCTCTGTAAGGGTGAACTAGAGGCGCTGGAGGCTCTCAGAAAGAGGCAAGACCTATGTATTAAGCCCTCGGACAAGGGTGGTAACATTGTCATCTTAAATCACAGACAGTATCGTGAAATATGTTTCGCACTCCTGTCCGATAAATCTTGCTATACCAAACTAACGTTTGACCCCACTAACTCTTTCCAGGTAGAACTTAAGACTCTCCTGACAAAGGCTAGAGATTGCGAGCTAATTGACAAACATGAATATGACTTTCTATATGCCAAATTCCCTACGGTAGCCACATTCTATGCCTTACCGAAGGTGCACAAGGGGACTTCCCCATTGAGGGGACGTCCAATAGTCTCAGGCATGAATGCCCTCTGTCAAAACTGTGGGATTTACATCGACCACATCCTATTCCCTTTTGTTGAAACATTACCCTCATACATCAGGGATACCACGGATCTATTGAAGCGTTTAGAGGATTTGTCTGTGGATCCTAAAGCCCACCTAGTGAGTATTGATGTGGAATCCTTATATACGTCTATCCCTCATGAACTAGGTCTTGATGCAGTGAGACATTTTCTGGCCTCAAGGGGTAGACAATTTATACCACACAATACCTTTGTCATAGATCTATTGGAATTTATTTTAACAAAGAATTATTTTGTGTTTGATGGCGGCATCTTCCACCAGCTGAGGGGGACCGCGATGGGCAGCGCCTGTGCCCCGGTCTATGCTAATCTTTACCTCGGCTGGTGGGAGATGTCTACCGTCTTTGGTGATGACCCTCCACCTTTTGCGGATAGAATTGGGCTATGGCTCAGATTTATTGATGATATATTCATCATATGGAATGGCACCAGGGATGAGTTTGTTGCATTGATACAACACCTTAAAAATCAATACATTCAATCTGAGGTTCACCTTTGAATTTTTATTGTGACTGTCTAAACCCTTTTTGGATGTAAAATCTTTAAAAGCCAAGTCAGGTGAATTAATGACCACAATCTATCGCAAACCCACAGCTACAAACTCATTGCTTTGTTGGGAAAGTCACCATCCCCAAATTTTTCAAGAGGGGTATACCCTATGGTCAGTACCTACGTTTAAAACGCAATTGTTCACAGGTAGATGACTTCAAGAGGGAAGCAGGTACCCTGAGACAAAAGTTTCGGGAAAAAGGGTACCCTGATTTTTGGCTGAGACAGGCATATCAAAAAGCTTTAAAGAGCAATAGAACAGAACTCCTGTCCAAAGGGGACTCTCGCAATGGTCTCAAGGAATCAACGGTGCGCCTTATAGGTACCTTTGATAGGGCAGCTCCTTTGATTCGTGAGTCATTAAACAGGCACTGGCATATTTTAAGGATGGACCCAGATTTAAGAGATCAGATCGGTGAACACCCTTCGGTCACATACAGACGGGGAAAAAACTTACGTGACCATCTGGTCCAAAGCCACTATGCCCCCCCCAAAAAAGAAACTTGGTTTCAAAAACGTAATGGCTCACATCGTTGCGGAGACTGTTCTTTTTGCTCAGTCATGGTACAGACTGCAATATTCTCAGATAAAGAGAATAAGAGATCCTTTGAGATTAATTATTTCATCAATTGCAAAACGACACATGTGGTATACATGATCAAATGTACATGTGGCCTACAGTATATAGGCAAAACCTCGAGACAATTGAGGCGCAGAATAGGAGAACACTTGGGTGACATTCGTCATTCCAGGGACACCACTGTGTCACGCCATGTCAGAGCTGAACATGGGGGTGACAGCAACTGTCTACGTTGGTATGGAATTGATCATATACCATCCTCAATCAGACGAGGCAATATAGACCAACGGTTACTCCAGAGGGAGTGCTTTTGGTATTTACTGTTTGAAAACACATACGACCCCCATGGATTTAATTAGAAAATCTGGCTTTAGTTGTTTTTTGTAGAAATGAAATATCAATCAATATACATGTTTCCGATATTTTTTGATCTTACCACATTTAGAGCTGTTAAGTCTTGTTTTTGTTTTTGATTTGGTCTTGTCTTTCTCCTTTCCCTTTATCTCTCACATGAGTCCTATGGCACCCTGTCAAATTATCGTTGCAATGAGGCATTAGTGTTGTTACCATACACCTAATCCCTATCCTCTTGCAGGGACTTGCACATTGTTGCAAGTACCTGCGTTACCTTTGTTGGTGTGCATTACTGCTCTTGCAGGAGCCACGATCTGCTTGGGTTCGACTTCAAGGACCAATTGTCCGTGATGTTTTCTATCTTGCATAATGCGCATGTGCTAGGGTGTAGGACGCTACTAGCTCCACTTGCTGGGCTGTCAAGACGCGGACGCTGCCTGACGTCACTGGAGAGCCGCGCTTCTTTATTGCTGTCCCTCATGGTTGTTCGGGTCTCTTTCCTACGGCCATTGCCGGGACACCTCTACAAGGTGTGAGAAGAGCCAGGAACTCATTGCTTGCGGACACGTAAGTCCTTCTACAATGTTACTAGCCTTTTTGAGTGCCCATGTACTTAGGTGTCTGCTTTTCTTATACTGGGTTATTCTTTTGTTTCAATAGCACCAGTGTCCTTGTGCGTTCATGCTTGTTTCATCTGGGATTACCTGTCATGTCTACCTGCTCTCTATGGAGGTTTTGTGAGTATACCCAGGCTTTATACCCGTGTTAGGCTTTATTTGTAGCCTCCTTTTGCTCCTAAAGGTCTCTAAGCTCCTTATCATCCCTGAGGCGATCAATACTGGAGGGGATCTGAAAATGTTGAGGATGGGGACCGATAGGTTTTGTTTAGGGTAAGTGTTAACAGGGTAGGTTACTGGTCAGGACTCGCACATTATAAGGGCGCTATTCTGCTGTGTGTGTCAGGATAGGGACCTGCAAGTCCTTTCCAGGGTGTTGATAGGGCTGCCTAACCCTTTGGTCCCTTGGCCTTGGTCGACATGAGAAACATACTGTGATTTTGCTTTTTTTGTTAATCTTTTTTTGTTTTTGTTTTGTTTGCAACGGGGGTGCACATATTTTTGCTACTATTGTTATTAGCATTATTCTTAAGATTATTATAATAAAGGTTAAGTTTTTAATAGCCACTCCTTCTTTATGGTGTCGTAGTTTAACTGGTTTCTGAGGTCTTAGTGTTTAGTATACCATATCCACTGCTTTAGGTGGATTAACTTGGGTTCATACAGCAGTTAGTAGGCACCACAGGTGAAGATTGTTAGGTGCACCAATAAATATCTTTTATCTATCCCGTATACATTTCAGACAGGTGTTTTTTCACTTTTGGATCAGTCAAAGCTTTGTTGATAGATCTAAAGTTGCAGTTAAATTGAAATACAGCAATTTTATAGTCACAAACAGGTGTACTGATAGGTGCCAAAAATACCTTTTAATATCCGTAGTTACATTTTAGACAGGGTTTTTTTTCACTTTTGGTCAGTCAAGCTTGTTGGATAGATTACTTTGCATTAATATTTGAATCCAGCAAACTTTGTAGTCACCACAGGGTGATATGGGTGCCACAAAAATACCTTTTTTTATCAGTATAACATTTCAGATACGTGTTTTTTTTTTACTCTTTGCGCAGGCAGCTGTGGTTGATAGTGACACTTGCAGTTTTAAATTTGAATCCAGAACTTTGTAGTGACCACAGGTGTAACTGATAGGTGCCAAAAATACCTTTTAATATCCGTATACATTTCAGACAGGTGTTTTTTTCACTTTTGGTCAGTCAAGTTTGTTGTTAGATCTACTTTGCAGTTAAATTTGAATACTGCAATTTTGTAGTTACCACATGTGTACTGACTAGGTGCCAATTACCTTTTAATATCCGTATACTATTTCAGACCAGGTGCTTGCTTTTCACTTTTGGTCAGTCAAGCTTTGTTGATGATCTTACTTTTGCAGTTAAATTTGAATCAGCAACTTGGTAGTAACCACAGGTTGATAGGTGCCAAATAATAACTTTTATTTATCATTATACATTTCTGATTAGTTTTTTTTTTCACTTTGGCGCAGGCCACAGCTGTGTTGATTGAGCCACCTTGCAGTTCAATTTGAATCAGATCTTTGTAGTCACCCACAGGTGTACTGATAGGTGCACAAAAATACTTTTTAATATCCGTGTATACCATTTCAGACAGGTGTTTTTTTTTCTACTTTGGTCATTTCAAGCTTTGTTGATAGATCTTCTTTGCAGTTAAATTGAATCCAGGCAACTTTGTTGTCACCAAAGGGTGTAATGATAGGTGCCAAAAATACCTTTTAATATCCGTATAACTATACATTTTCAGAAAGGTGTTTTTTTTTTCACTTTGGGTCAGTCAAGTTTGTTGATAAGATCTAATTTGCAAGTTAATTTGAATCCAGCAATTTGTAGGTCACCTCAGAGGTGATAGGTGCCACAAAATACCATTTTTATTATCAGTATACATTTCAGATATCGTTGTTTTTTTTTTACTTTGGTGCAGGCAGATATGTTGATAGAGCCATCCTTGCAGGTTTAAATTTGAATCCCAAGCAACTATGTTAGTCACCACAGGTGTACTGATATGGTGCCAAAAATTACCTTTTTTAATATTCAGTTTATACATTTCAGACAGGTGTTTTTTTCACTTTGGTCAGTCAAGCTTTGTTTGATAGATCTACTTTTGCAGTTTTAAATTTGAATCCAGCAATTTTTGTAGTCACCACAGGTTGTACTGATAGGTTGCCAAAATTACCTTTTAATATCCGTATACATTTCAGACAGGTGCTTTTTTCTCTTTTGGTCAGTCAAGCTTTGTTGATGATCTACTTTTTGCAGTTAATTTGAATCCAGCAACTTTGTACGTCCACACAGGTTGAAAGGTGCCCAAATAATACCTTTTTATTATCAGTATACATTTCAGTCGTTTTTTTTTTCACTTTGGGCGCAGGCCCCAGCTGTGTTGATACAGAGCATAATCTCCTTGAACAGTTCACTATTGAATCCAGCAACTTTGTAGTCACCACAGGTGTGTACTGATAGGTGCCAAAAATTCATTTAATATCCGTTATACATTTCAGACAAGGTTGTTTTTTTTTTACATTTTGGTCAGTCAAGCTTTGTTGTAGATTACTTTGCAGTAAATTTGGAATCCTAGCAACTTTGTAGTCACCACAGGTGTACTGATAGGTGCCAATATACCTTTAATATCCGTATACATTTCAGACAGGTGATTTTTTTCACTTTTGGTCTAGTCAAGCATTGTTGATAGATCTACTTTGCAGTTAATTTGATCCAGACAACTTTGTAGTCACCACAGGTTGATAGGTGCCTAAAAAATACTTTTATTAATCACTGTATACATTTCTAGATTACGTGTTTTTTTCAACTTGGGCGTCAGGCAGACTGTGTTGATAGATCCACCTTGTAGATAAATTTGAAATCCAGCAACTTTGTAGTCACCACAGGTGTATGATAGGTGCCAAAAATACCTTTTAATATCCGTATACATTTCAGACAGGTGTTTTTTTCCACTTTGGTCAGTCAAGCTTTGTTGGATAGATATCCTTTGCAGTAAATTTGAATCCAGAAACTTTGTAGTCACCATCTGGTAAATAGTGCCACAAATACCTTTGTTTTTCAGTAAACATTTCAGATACATATTTTTTTCTCTTTGGCGCAGGAGCTGTGTTGATAGAGCCACTTGCAGTTAATTTGAATCCAGCAACTTTGTAGTCACCAACTGGTAGTTATACTTGATAGGTGCAAAAAATACCTTTTATATCCGTTCTATACATTTCAAAGGTGTTTTTTTTCACTTTTGGTCAGTCAAGATATGTCTGATAGATCTACTTTGCAGTTTAAATTTGAACCAGAAACTTTGTAGTCACCACAGGTAAATAGGTGCCACAAAAATCCTTTTGATAATCTGTATACATTTCAGATACGTGTTTTTTTCTCTTTTGGCGCAGCTGCTGTGTTGGATAGAGCCACTCATGCAGTTAAATTTGAAACATGCAACTTTGATAGTACCACAGGTGTACTGGATAGGTGCCAAAAGAGACCTTTTTAATATTCCGTGATACTAATTTATGACAGGTGTTTTTTTTTTTTTCCACTTTTGGTCAGTTTTTTTCCCCCCCATAATGCTTTGTTGGTAGATCTACTTTGCTAGTTAAAATTAGAATCCAGCAACATTGTAGTCACCTCAGGTTGATAGGTGCCAAAAAATATCCTTTTATTATCAGTATACATTTCAGATACATGTTTTTTCTTCCACTTTGGCGCAGGCCAAGCACTGTGTTGTTGATAGAGCCCCACCTTGCAGTTAAATTTGTATCCAGCAACTTTGTAGTCAACACAGGGTTACGATAGGTGCCAATATTACCTTTTAATATTGTTACATTTCAGACAGGTGTATTTTTTTCACTTTTTGTCAGTCATAAGCTTTGGTGGATAGATTACTTTGCAGTTTTAATTTGAATACAGCAATTTAGTAGTCACCCTAGGTGAATTGATAGGTGCAAAAAATATCTTTGTATATCCCGTATACATTTAAGACAGGTGTTTTTTTCATTTTGGTCAGTCAGCTTTGTGATAGATCTTACTTTGCAGTTAATTTGAATACAGCAATTTGTAGTCACACAGGTGAATTGATAGGTGACCAAAAAAATACCTTTTATTATCAGTATAACATTTCAGATACGTGTTTTTTTTTTTTTTAACTTTGGCGCAGGCAAGCTGTGTTGATAGAGCCATCCAGCAGTTAAAATTTGAATCCAGCAACTTTGTAGTCACCACAGGTGCTACTGGACAGTGCCAAAAAGACCTTTCCAAAAATACCTTTTAATATCCGTATACATTTCAGACAGGTTGTTTTTTTCACTTTTGGTCAGTCATAGCTTTGTTGATTGATTCTACACTTTTGCAGTTAAAATTTGAATCCAGCAACTTTGTAGTCTCCACAGGTTGATAGGGTATCAAAAAAATACCTTTTTTTATCAGTTATACATTTCAGGATAACATGTTTTTTTTCACTTTGGGCGACAGGCAGCTGTGTTGATAGAGCTCCTTGCAGTTATATTTGATATCCAGCAATTTGTAGGTCACCACATGGTGTACCAGATATGGTAGCCAAAAATACCTTTTATATCCTATACATTTCAGACAGGTGTTTTTTTCATTTTGGTCAGTCATGCTTTGTTGATAGATCTACTTTGAGTTTAAATTTGAATCCAGCAAACATTGTTAGTCACACAGGTGGATAGGTGCCAAAAAATACCTTTTATTTATCAGTATACTTTCAGATACGTTTTTTTTTTTCACTTTGGCGCAGGCAGCTGTGAGATAGTGCCACCTTGCAGTTAAATTTGAATCCAGCAACTTGTCGTCAACCACAGCTGTTACTGTTAGGTGCCAAAATTAGCTTTTAATATCCGTTATACATTTCAGCCAGGTGTTGTTTTCAATGTTGGTCAGTTCAAGCTTTGTTGTAGATCAACTTTGCAGTTTATATTGATTACAGCCAATTTAGTAGTCACTACTGGTGAATTGATTGGTGCAAAAAAATACTTTTTATTATCCAGTATACTATGTTCAGAAAGGTGTTTTTTTGTCTTTTGGTCAGTCAAGCTTTTTTGTTAGATCTACTTTGACAGTAATTTGAATTCAGCATTTAGTTAGTCACCACTGGTGAAATTGTTTGGTGCCAAAAAATACTTTTATTATCCCGTATTCCATTTCAGAAGGTGTTTTTTTTCTCTTGGTTGTCAATTGCTTTGTTGATAGTATCATACTTTGCAGTTAAAGTTGAATACAGCAATTTTTTAGTCATACCACGAGGTGTACTGATAGGTGCCAAAAATACCTCTTTAAATCATACGGTATACATTTTCATGACAGGTGTTTTTTTTTTCACTTTTGGTCAGTCAAGTTTTGTTGATAGATCTACTTTGCAGTTAAATTTGAATCCAGCACTCTTGTTGTAGTCAACCACAGGTGTCACTGATTACGGTGCCCCAAAATACCATTTAATTTCCGTCCGTATACATTTCAGACAGGTGTTTTTTTTTCTATTTTGGTCAGTCAAGCTTTGGTGATATGATATACTTTGCAGTTAAATTGAATCCGCAATTTAGTAGACACCACAGGTGAATTGATGGTGCAAAACTAGATCTTTTATTATCCGTATTACATTTCAGACATGGTGTTTTTTTCCCTTTTGGTATGTCAAGCTTTGTTGATAGATCTACTTTTGCAGTAAATTTGAATACCAGCAATTCTGTAGTCACCATAGGTGTTACTGATAGGTGCCACAAAATACCTTTTAATATTCCGTATACATTTCAGACAGGTGTTTTTTTTCACTTTTGGTCAGTCAAGCTTTGTTGATAGATCTACTTTGCAGTTAATTTTGAATCCAGCATCTTTGTAGGTCTACCTCAGGTTGAATAGGTGCCAAAAAATACCTTTTATAATCAGTATTCTTTTCTGGATATGTGTTTTTTTTTTCCACATTTGGCGCAGGCAGCTTTGTTGATAGAGACCTTGCAGTTTAAATTTATTGAATCCACAGAACTTGTAGTCACCACAGGTGTACTGGTATAGGTGCCAAAAAATACCTTTTAATATCCGTTTTATACTTTTCAGACAGGTGTTTTTTTCACTTTTGGTCAGTCAAGCTTTGTTGATAAGATCTACTTTGCAGTTATAATTTGAAATCCAGCAACTTTGTAGTCAACTACAGGTTGAGAGGGGTTCAAAAAATACCTTTTATTATCAGTATACATTTCAATAACATGTTTTTTTCACTTTGGCGCAGGCGCTGTGTTGTATAGAGCAACCTTGCAGTTAAATTAGAATCCATCAACTTTGTAGTCACCACTGGTCGTACTGATAGGTGCCCAAAATACCTTTTAAATATCCGTATACATTTCAGGGACAGGTGTTTTTTTTCCACTTCTTGGTTCAGTCAAGCTTTGTTGATAGTCTACTTTGCAGTTATATTTGAATCCAGCAAACATTGTAGTAACCACAGGTTGATAGGTGCCAAAAAATTCCTTTTATTATAGTATAATTTCAGATACGTTTTTTTTTTGACTTTGGCGCAGGCAGCTGTGTTGGTTTGATAGAGCCACCTTGCAGTTAAATTTGAAATCCAGCACTTTGTAGTCAACAGGTGTACTGATAGGTGCCAAAATTACCTTTTAATATTCCGTATTATTCATTTTCAGCCAGGGGGTTGTTTACACTTTTGGTCAGTCAAGCTTTGTTGATAGACAACTTTGCGGTTTAAATTTTGAATACAGCTATTTAGTAGTCATACAGTGAATTGTTAGGTGCCAAAAAATACCTTTTATTATCCCGACATATACATTTCAGACAGGTGCTGTTTTTTGCACTTTTGGTCAGTCAAGGCTATTTTGATAGATTACTTTGCAGTTTTAAATTTGCATTACACAATTTAGTAGTCACCACCAGGTGAATTGATAGGTGCCAAAAATTTACACTTTTATTATCCGTATAATTTCAGAAGGTGTTTTTTTTTTCACTTTTTAGTCAGTCAAGCTTTGTTATAGATTACTTATGCAGTTAAATGTGAATACAAGCAATTGTGTAGTCATCAACAGGAGTGTACTGTTAGGTGCAAAAATACCTTTTATTATCCGTATTACATTTCAGGGGACAGGTGTTTTTTCACTTTTGGTCAGTCAAGTTTGTTGAATAGATCTACTTGCAAGTTAAATTTGAATTCCAGACAACTTTGTTAGTCCACCAAGGTGTATGATAGGTGCCCAATATTCCTTTTTACAAATCCGTTTATACATTCAGTCAGGTGTTGTTTTTTCACTTGTTGGTCAAGTCATAGCTTTTGGTGATAGGATCTTATTTGAGTTAATTTTGAATACAGCAATTTAGTAGGTCACCACAGGTGAATTGATAGGTGCAAAAAATATCTTTTTGTATCCCTTATACATTTCAGACAGGTGTTTTTTTTCCCTTTTGGTCAGTTAAAGCTTTGTTGATAGATCTACTTTGGCATTTAATTTGAATACAAGCAATTTTGATAGTCACCATAGGTGTACTGATAGGTGCCAAAAAAAAATACCTTTTAATATCACGTATACATTTTTTACAAGCAGGTGTTTTTTTTCACTTTTGGTCAGTAAAGCTTTGTTGACGATAGTCTACTTTGCAGTTTAAATTTGAATACAGCAACTTTTGTAGTCAACCACCAGGTGTATGATAGGTGCCATAAAAAATAACTTTTAATATCCGTATACAATTTCAGGGACAGGTTTTTTTGTTACTTTTGGTCAGTCAAGCTTGTTGATAGATTTACTTTGCAGTTAAATTTGAATCCAGCCCAACTTTGTAGTCACCACAGGTTGATAGGTGCCAAAAAAATACCTTTTAATTATCAGTATTTACATTTTCAAATTACGTGTTTTTTTCACTTTGGGCGCAGGCTGCTGTGTGATAGACGCCAACTTGCAGTATTAATATTTGAATTCCCTGTACACAGCGCAATTTTGTATATTGGTTGCTTTAATTACACAGTAATCAGAGAGACAGCACACCGTAAAGAAGGAGGTGGGGGAGAGCTGGAGGGGGATAGGGAACTCAAATTAAAGGAGTAAGAAGAGTGACGATTGAGGGGTGGGTGTGGTGACACTAAATCCTAACAGTGCACAACAGTGTTGGGTTGCGATCTATCATTAATGGGAGCTAGGCTGTCTTTATAGCGAATGGCATGAGAGCCCTGAGGGGCTGGATATGTTGCAGGTACTTGACTGGGGAACGTCAATCTGAGACAGATGTGAGCAGGATGGGACAACCCTCAACAAACGGGTTGAGACAGGTTTCGATCATCGAGGCCGCCATTTACGGGGCATTGCTAGGGGGTGTTTGCTTAAGGCATTTACTGACACTGGCACTTGACAACGTCCAGAAGTCCACTCCAAGGCATCCCCGGACACCTAACGTTCAACGCCCACCTGTACAATGAGCCAAATCATCAAGCAATACCGTACACAACATGAAGCAGCCACTATCTTAGTATATCTCCCTTAGGGGCAACTTGCATCCCCTATAGGGTTCTTTAAAAACTTCGCCCGAACTCCGGCACACGGGGCCACTTTGTCTTGCGAACCACAGTCAAGTGCAGTGTTACTATTAACTGCCGATGTCCGCCATCACCGCAATAGAGTGGGCTCCTACGTGTGAGCCCCTCTTTTTTACATCATTTCATGCCTTTTAGTTGTTCAGGCACCACTTCCATCTTGCATGAACGCGGCGTTATAGTAATAACCCTGACCACGCATAGCGGCACCCTCACTGCGCAGTGGTGCTAGAAAAGGAGTAGGGGTAGCAAAAGGGAGTTCGTGGGGTGACCACAAGCAAGATATATTCGTTAAAAATGCAAAGACAATTGCCCAAAAGGGCAAAAAGTAATGGATGAGGGAAAAACGTATGCAAAGTTAGAAGTAGGGAGTTGACGAATTTAGTTGTGTGGTGGATATAAAGATGGGGAGGTGGCAAACTATTCGACGGGGATAGGGCTATATTCTTGGGAAGGGGTGTTGGACCATAAAGGTTAATAGTTTAGGGACATTGTTAGGCGCGCACTGGCTGTGGTTTTTGGTTTGGATTTATAACGTTATTTGTATATAGCAACAGGTGGGGAATGGGGGGGGAGTTAACGGGTGGATGATTGTGTTAGAGAGTGGGGAGGCATGTTTTCGTATCCGTTGATAAGAACCGCGAGGAGTTCTGGAGGTTGGGGCTGTGATGACAATGGACACCAATGAGTGAATATAGCAGAGGGACGCGTTTCTCAGCCTTCATAAAGCAAACAACCCGATTGTAGAGTCTCCTAGTCCCCGGTAACTGTTAGTGTTCGAGAAAAAGCTGTTGCTGTGACATCTCTGCTCACTCTTATTTGAATGTACTCTAGGCTCTACTTCTTCCTTATAATGCATATAAAAAAAAAGTGTAATATTAGATCCGAACCAAAGAAAAAATAATTGGAATAACATAGACTGTCTAGTCTTGTAGGACGGCTTTTAATTTATCACACACCTACATTTACATGTATTGTTAAGTCTATTTTATAAGGCTCACTTTCTGTGCCCCCCTAATCCTTCGGGGAATGTAAATATATGACCCGGGTGCAACCCCAATCCTATATTTTGAATCCAGCAGGAGTATAGGAGGTGGCGGACAATGCTGTAGGCAATGGGGTGGCGAGTTGGGGTCACTCCCGTGGTCGCAGATTACCATCAGCAGGGATCAAGAGCAGGGTCACTGCAGCTTGGCAAGCTAGCGGGCACGGGTTTAATTATCCCACTCTACATGCATATGGATGTGCCCCTGATATCATCTGAAATGGCAGAAGGATGTATAAAGTGGGCTCAGAGCTCCCGAGCCCACTCTATGCGTAGCGGTCACGCGGACTGTTAATACACTCACCGCTAACAAAGGGCCCGTGCCCCCGAATGTTTTAAGACCCTAGCAATGCCCCTGGAGTTGACATTTGGGCTGCTTCATGTTGGACGGATGCTGATGATGTGAGGACGACGTTTGTGGCCGTGACCATGGCCCCCCCTCCCGAGGACGCCACAGGATCCAGCGCGTACGAACCTGCTGGTTGCCAGGTCTGCATTAACACACACTGCAAGAACAGGATTGGCGACAGGGGGCTGTTCGTATACAGAGATTCACAGGGGCCCTTGGACCAGCCCCGATGGACAGGCCTGATGCGTTCCTGCAACTAACGATCCGCTGGGGGACCAACCACCATGCCCGTGTTGTGCCAGACACTCGGAAGGAGCACCTTCCTCTCGTTACTCATACACTCCAATTCCTTACACCCCCCCCCACTCTCTTTCGCCGCTCCAATCAAAACCCAAATTTGCTGAGCACTTCCACAAATTTATCTGCATGGTGGCCTCAATATCAACACAGTGGCCCATGCGCCAAAGTGAAATAAACCACGTATCTGCAATATGTATTACTGATATTAAAAGGTTTTTTATGGCAACCTATCCAACCATGTGGTGACTCACAAAGTTGCTGGGTATTCACAAATTTAACTGACATAATGTAGATATATACAACAAAGCTGTACTGAACAAAAAGTAAAAAAAAACCTGTCTGAAAATGTGATACGGATAATTAAAGAGTTCTTTTGTCACCTATCAGGTACTACACTGTGGTCTCTACAAAGTTGCTGGATTCCAAATTTAACTGAGCCAAAGGAGTTTTCTATCCCATCAACAAAGCTTGAACTGACCAAAAGTCGAAAAAAACACCTTCTGAATTGTATACGGATCATATTAAATAGGTCATTTTTGGCACCCTCATCAGTAAACCTCATGGTGACTACAAAAAACTTTGCTGTATTCAAATTTAACTGCACATAGTAGATCTATCAAAAACAAAGCCTCTGATGACCAAAAGGCGAAAAACATAAAACACCTGTACTGATTTCTATTCCCGGATATTAAAAAGATATTTCTTTGGCACCTATCAATTCTCTTGTGTGTGACTAACTAAAATTGCTTGTATTCAAATTTTACCATGCCAAAAGTTGATCTATCACCAAGTCTTGACATGACCAATAAGTGAAAAAAAAACACCTTTCTCGAAATGGATCACGGATTAATGAAAAAGGTTATTGTGGGCACCTATTCACTTCACACATGATGGTGTCTACCATAATAGTTGCTGGTTTCCTTATCGTGTTAACTGTCTTAGTAGATTACTATTAAATCACTAAACTGACTGACCTATTCGTTGTAATTTATCCCTCCTGTCTGAAATGTAAATGTTAGGCTTATTAAAAGGATATTTGATGGGCACCTTGGATGATGTCTAAGGGGTTGTCGTACTTTTTTGATAGGTCTCTTAATATTGGCGTTCATGCAACTGTTCGATCTCATACAACATAGTTGAACGGACACATTATGTAGTATTATTATTCTCTGTCTTGGACAATGTATGTAGGGATATTTTTTGGTATCTTTTTGCAACCTATCAATTCACCTGTGGGTGACTACTAAATTGCTGTATTAAAAATAACATGCACAAGATAGATCTATCAATAATGCTTGACTCGACCAAAATGAAAATAAACTCCCTGTAAACCATTCTGAAATGTTTTACAGGGATAAAATAGGTATTTTTCGGCACTCTATAAATTTTTCTCCTGTAGTGACCTACTAAAATTGCTGTTTTCAACATTTAACTGCAAAGTTGATCTTAATCAACAAAGCTTGAATGACATTAGTGTTTTCTACTACGGGCGGAAACCAAATGTATCTCGGTTTTTTATTAGGTTTTTTTGGCTAAACTATATGTTCACCCCTGGGGGGAACGTCAAAAATGTGGATGGAATTCAAAAGTGTTATCTCGGCAAGCTTGGGGGCTCTATCAAACATAGCTGCCCTCTGCAGCCAAAGTGATAATATTAAAACGCTTTCTGAAATGTATAACTGATTATCAAATTGGTATTCTTTTGGCTACCAATCTACCATGTGGTGACTAATACAATGTTGATGGTATTCAAAATTTATAACTGACAAAGTAGTTCATTATACAACAATACACGCTTGACACCTGACACAAATACGTTTGAAACCAATTAACTACCTGTTCATGTATTGTATATGCGATATTAATTAAAGGTATTTGGGGCCTCCTAATCATGTTCTACTGTGGTGACTACAAACGTTGATGGATAACAAATTTAACTGCATGCGTGGCTCTATCATCACTGCTGCCCCTGCGCCACAAGTGAACAAAAAAAAACATGTATCTGATCAATGTTTACTGATAATTAAAGGTTATTTTTTGATCCAACACTATCAACCTGTACTGGTGACTACATAGTTGCTGGCATTCAAATATTTAACTTGCAAATATGATAGATCATCAACCAATGAATTGATGACCAAAAAGTGAACAATATACCACCTGTCAGAAATGTCTTAGGATAATTTAAAGGTAATTTTTGGCACCTAATTCCCAGTTCAACTGTGGTGACATATCAAAGTTTGAACTGGATTCAAATTTTAAATGCTAGGTGGATCTTTCACAAAGATGCCTAGGCCTAATGCGAAAATTCTATAATACTTTTATGAAATGTATACTGATAATTCTAAAGGTTTTTTTGTGGCTCTATCTTCATTGGTGAATACAAAAAGTTGCTGGTATTCATAAATTAACCTGCAATGTGATCTATTCATACATATGAATCTTGTACTGTACTTTGTATGTTTTTTTCCTACGCTGCTTCTGTTTGGAGTGTAGCTGTGTGGTTTAAGGGTGGGGTGGCATACTAGCTGTTCTAGCTTAAAGGTGAATTCACATTTTGTGATCGGGTGGCTATGGGATAGGATCTCCTTGGTGTGAAGTGAAATACTTTGCTTGACATGACAAAAAAGGGAAAAATATAATCAAACTGTCTTGTATTGTATACGGTATAATATAAAGATATTGGTTTGGCACATCTCAATTCAACTGTGGTGACCTACTAAATTGCTGTATTCATAATTTAAACTGAAAAGTAGGATCACTTTCACCAAAGCTTGACTGACCAAACAAAGGGGAAAAAAAAACACACACCTGTCCTGAAAATTGTATACGGATATTAAAAGGTATTTTGGGCATATTCAGTCACACCTGTGGTGATCCAAAGTTGCTGGATTCCAAATTTTAACGGCAAAAGTAGACTCTACTCAACAAAAAACCTTGGACTGACCAAAAAGTGAAAAAAACACTCTGTCCTGAAATGTATACGGATATTAAAAGGTTTTTTTGGCTCCGTATCTGTATCTCATGTGGTGTCTTCCAAAATTGCTAGTCATTCACCATTTTTAAAATGCTAAAGCTAGTATCTCATCAAAAAAGCTAGGAAGGACCAAATACGGTGAAATAAGAAAAACAACTGTCATGAAATGGATTGGGATTTCTATAAAGGTATTTCCTTTGGACACCTTCATTCACTGTCCGGGACTAACCTAAATTGCTGTATTCAAAATTTAACTGCAAAAGTAGATCTATCAAAAAAAACGCCCCCTTGACTGACCAAAAGTGAAAAAAAAAAACTGTCTGAAATGTCATACCGGGATAATAAAAGGATTTTTTTTTTGCACATCAATCAATTCACTGATAGTGACCTAACATAAATTGCTGTATCTCACAATTTAACCTGCCAATGTTGATCTATCAACTAAGCTTTCGACTGACCATTCAGTGCAAAACAACACCTGGCCTGAAAATGATCATACGGATATTAAAAGGTAATTTTTAAGGACCTTCTTCAGTAACACCTGTGTTGTCCTACCATAAAGTTGCTGATTCTGAAAATTTATACTGCCCATGGTAGGCCTCTCATCAACACCAGCTGCCTGCGCCCAAAGCTGAAAAAAAAAACAGTATACTGAAATATTGTATATGTTAATAAAAGGTTTTGTTTGGCACCTATTCAACCTGTGGTGACTTACATTGTTCGCTGCGATTAAATTTTAAACTGCATGTAGATCTATCATACACAAGCTTGGACTGACTCCAAAAAAGTCGAAAAAACACCTGGTCTGAATGTATTAGGCATAATTCTTAATGGTATGTATTTGGACAACTTTACAGTACACACTGTGGTGCACTCACAAGTTGCTGGATTCAAAATTTAACCTGCAAGGTGGCTCTATCTACAAAAAGACTGCCCTGCGCCCCAAAGTGATATAAACAATCATGTATAGGAAATGTCTAATGATTACTAAAAGGTAATTTTTGACACCTATCTAACCTCGTGGTGGACTACAAAAGTTGCTGGATTCTTTTTATTAATGCACAAAAGTAGATCTCATCAACAAAGCTTGACTGACCAAAAGTGGAAAAAAACCACCTGTACTTGAAATGTACTACGCGATATTAAAAGGTATTATTTCGGCACCTGTCCAGTTCACCCTGTGGTGACCAAAGTTGACTGGCATTTCAAATTTCAACTGCCATGGTGGCTCTTTACATCACAGCTGGCCTGCGCCAAAGTGAAAAATAAAAAACACGTATCTGAACTGTATACTGATATACATAAGGTATTTTTGGACACTCTATCAACTTCACCTGTGGTGACTATAAATTGCTGTCATTCAAAATTTTAACTGCAAAGGAGATCTATCAACAAAGCTTGAACTGACCCAATTAGGGAAAAATAAAACATCCTGTACTGAAAATGATATTCCGGGATATTAAAAAGATATCTTTTTCGGGCACACTTTTCTATTCACCTGATGGTGACTAATAAAATTGCTGTTTTTAAAAATTCTATAACTGCAAATGTTGATCTATACCAAACGCTTGACATGACAATAAACGTGAAATCACAAATAATCACCTGTTACTGAAATGTATACAGTTTTATTTAAAGGTTTTTTTTGAGCACCTATCAGATACATCCTGTGGTGATACAAAGTTGCTGGATTCAAATTCTTATGCTAAGGATGGATCTAGCAACTCAAGCCTGGCATGAGCAAATTGATGTTTCTTAAATACCTTGGTGATGTTTTGAAGTTTTATCGTTATTTTTTTGGGTTTTTTGTGGATCATACCGAATATACAAGGTGGTGTCGGTCATCTGGTTGAGGGTGGATTTTGGGTTTTATGTTATGGTGTGCGTAATTTATTTGAGTGTCTGAACACCTTATTGGGTTTTTTTATTAAGGGATACGGCTTTTGGGTGCAATTCGTTGCAATGGTTTAGGGTGGGTGGGCTCATTGATGGTGTTAATGGATGGTGTCAGAATTAGGGGCTGGTCAGCCGTCAAATCTATGGATCTGATATAGCAGGCGGCATCTTCAGTCACTGCCTGCAACCTCGCGCCAAAGTCAGAACAATAACAAAGTATACTGAAACTGTATACAGATAATAAAAGGTTTTTTCGTAGGCCTCCTTTTTTCCTGTGGTGACTACAAAGTTGTGGATTCAAATTTAACTGCTTACGTAGACTCTATCAACATTGCTTGACTGACCAAAAACGTGAAAAAAAAGAACTGTCATGACAATCGTATCACGGCAATAATTTAAACAGGTATTTTTGGCCACCTATCAGTACCCTGTGGTGACATTCAAAGCTTGCTGGATTCATACATTTAACTGCCAAGGTGGCTCTATCACACACAGCTGCCTGCCGCCAAAGTGAAAAAAACTATGGTATCACTGAAATGCTAATACCCTGATAATCAAAAGGTATTTTGTCGGCAAACCTATTTACCTGTGAGTGACTACAAAAGTTGCTGGAATTCCTAACTTTAAGACCTGACAAGAGATCTATCACACATAGCTTTGCGAATTGACCCCACAAAAGTGATAAAAAAACCACCTAGTCTGAATTGTATACGGATATCTACAAAAGGTATTTTTGGCAACCCTCACTACAGTACACCTGTCCGGTGTCTACACAAAGTGTGCTGGATTCAACAATTTAAATGCATGGTCGGCTCTATCAACCACAGCTGCCCTGCGCCCAAAAGTGTACCAAATAAATCACGTATCTGAAAATGCTATACAGTTAATAAAAAGGTATTTTATTGGCACATTTCAAACATGTCCGGTGACTACAAGATTGCTGGATCTCATATTTAACTGCACATGTAGATCATCTGTCAAACAATTGCATTGACTGACCTAAAAGTGTACAAAATCAAACTGTCTGAAATTGTATTCGCGATACTTAAAAAGGCTATTTTTGGCACCATATCCAGTCACACATGCTGGTGGAATACAAAAGTTGCTGGATGCACAAATTTTAATCTGCATATGCTAAGATTCTATCAAACAAAAGCTTGAATCTAGATCCACAAACGTCGACAAAAAACTATACACCTCGTCTCTGACAATGTATAGGATAATTAAAAGGTATTTTTGGCAACATTATACAGTACCACCTGTGGTGGACTACAAAGTTGCTTGGGATTCAAATCTGAACTGACAAGGTGGCATCTCATCAACACAGCTGGCCTGCGACCAAATGGAATATAATATAAACAAAGCTATTCTGAAATGGTATACTGATAATTAAACAGGTATTTTCTTGGCTCCTTTCAACCTTGTGGCTGACTTACACTAGTTGCTGGATTCAAACTTTACTGCCCAAAGTAGCAATTCTACTCAACAAATCCGCTTGACTGACCAAAAGTGAAAAAGCAACTGTCCGGAAATGTTTTACGGAAATTAAAAGGCTATTATTTTGGACACCTTATCAGTACACCTGTGGTGAATACAAAATTGCTGGATTTCAAAATTTAACTGCAAAGGTAGACTCTATCATCAAAGCTTGACTCAAGACCAAAACGTGGATCAAAAAAACACCTGTCTGAAATGTACTACGGATCAATTAAAAGGTATTTTTGGCACCTATAAGTACCCCTGCTGGTGACTACAAATGTTCGCTGGATTCAATTATAATGCAAGGTGGCTCTATCATCAATAGCTGCACTGCACACAAAGTGAAAAAATAAATACTACGTAACTGAAATGTTATAATGAATAACTAAAAGGTATTTTTGTGGCACCTAATCACCCCAGTGGTGACTACAAAGTTGCGGATTCAAATTCTAACTTGACAAAGCTAGATCTCATCAACATAAGTTGACCTGTACCAAAAACGCTGAAAAATCTCCACATGTCTGAAAGGTATACCGGATTTTATTAGGTTTTTTTGGAAAACGTTCAGTAATCCTGTGCGTGTCCTTCACTTTGTTGCTGGTATTAATTTGGCTTAAATCGGCATAAGGAGATTTAGGGATAGATCACATTTGATGGTTTTGTGTAATTTTGTGTATTTGAATTATTACTCATACGTGCTCTGAATTGGCCCTGTAGGTGATAGGTTATCTTGGTAAATGTTTTTGTTGTGAAGTGTGCTCACGATCAAGATTCTCATGTCCAATCCGGTGTAATACTTTGTGGCGCGCGTGGATTTGGGGTTACGGACTAAGGTTGGCGCGTAGAAACTTATCACATGATGGCAAGGAAGACACACATAAAAGATTGTTTTATTTTATTCGGATATGTTATCTGTTATGGTGGTGTTTCGTTCATACAGGTTGTTTGTGAGACTACATATCCTTCCTGTGCAGGGACGTCTTCAATGGGGGGGTGGATTTTGGGTTCGAAGATTTGAGTTGTCACGCGCTTGATTCATATTGATTGTCTGACAAAATCAGTCGTTTTTTGCTAATGGCGGACATCTGTGTTACGGTTATTAAAAGGTATTTTTTGGCTCTTTCCAGTATCACTGTGGTAGACCTACCAAAATTGCTGGATTCATAATTTAACTGCAAAATAAGTAGATCTATCAACAACAGCCTTGACCATCTGACCAAATGTGAAAACTAAAAACCGAGTCCTGAAAATGTAATTCGGATATTAAAAGGTATTTTTGGCACCTATCAGTACTACTGTAGGTGCTTACTAAGTTGAATGGATTCTAATTTAACTCGCAAGGTGTTCATCTATCAACAACTGCTGCCTGCGCCATAGTGATTATAAAAAATCAAACAGTATCGGATATTATACTGCTTAAGTTAAGGATATTGGGTACGCACCTTTATAATCTGTGCGTGACTACAATGGTGATGCGCTGTACACTTATGGTCTTATGCATTTGCTTGTTCCTATCTAACTATTGCAACCGGATGTATCTTTCGTGTATATAATATCCATCAGCGGGCTGATTGGAGTGAACGGTGATGGTATTGGTTGGTGGGGACTCCCGTTCACAATGGAACTCCCGGTGGCGGACGTAGTTTTTTGGGAATGGGTGGCTATTTTGGGTTCGGATCTGGTGTGAGTGATTTATTTGAGGGGTAAGGTTAATTTTTAGGGATTTTTTTATCAGCTGGATGTTTAAGGGTGTAAGGGCTGTTAGTTTTGTGTGTGAGGGGGGATCAGTGATTGGGCTAAAATAGGGGGGCAGTCGTTTGGTGAGGGTGGGTTCAATTGCGTTATCCTCATGTTTTGCTCTGGGGGTGAGGGTTTTAGAATTACGCAGTTTGAATGGGTTTATACACACACACATCAGATATACATGTTTGCGTATCGGATAGGCGGCAGCGTGGTTTTCGGTTAAGGGAGGTAGTGTTGAGGACTTGAATAATGACTAATTGACATTAGTAGTCGCACTATTCCACTCGTGCACACCCCTTGCAAACAAAAAACAACAAAAAATGAGTAACCAAAAAAAGCAAAATCCAAAGTTTATGTTTTGACTCATTTCGACCAAGGCCCAAGGGACCTATGCGGTTAATGCCATTCCTAATCTAACACCATGGAAAGGATGCAAGGTCCCAGTAGCCTGACACACAAGCACACGGTATTGAGCACTGGATAAGGCCAATGATTCCCTGCACAGGATCACCTGTCACCTGTTTATTCATTACCCTCATACAAAATCTCTATCACACGGTCCCATCCACAAATGTTTCGAGTCCTCCCTAGTATTGTTCGCACTAAGGGATGATATAAGGATAGGCATTACGAGACCTCTTAGGAAGCATTTTGAGGCTTCCATACTTAAAGGCAATTTACGTCGGGTAGAAATGCCCGGGGCCCTTATACTCACAAAACCTCCAATAGAAAGGGCAGGAGGACATGCAGGCTCTCCAGGAAAAAACATGGCCAATAGAATCGCATCAAGGACACCCCTATTATACATGGATAGTCATAATTGAAAACAAAAAGATATACCCAATGCTTTCAAGAAAAGCAATGGTAAACACGGCTAAGCACATCGTGCACCAAAAAAAAGGCTAGTATATAATAATGTAAAAACACTTGGACTTTCAAGTAAACAAACACCAGATCACGCTAAGCCATTGAGTTTCTGCGCGTACTCAACTCTTGTAGAAGGTGTCCCGGCTAATTGGCCGGAGGAATGAGACGACCGATAACAACCCATCGAAGCGGACAAGCAATATGAAGGCCTACGGCAGATCAAGTGTCAAGTATGGTAGCCTACTCTCACGGCCAACCCACACGCGTATCCCCCATGACGCCCAGCAGGGAGCTAGATGCGTCAATAGCAACCCTAGCAACCAATAGCACAACTGCACTATGCCTGATAGATATACACCGCACCGGATCATTGTGTCGTAGAAGTCGTTACCCAAGCATGAGTGCGTCCCCGCATATAGAGCACAAGTACATGCCAAACAACAATAAGGTAACCGCCTGGTTCATTGCATCTCACAAAGGTGCATGTATGTATTGGATAGGCAGTGTTTTGAGGCGATTGCAAAGGTATAACTCCTCGTTTTGAACCGCTGCTGCTAATCGCTTTTTGTTCCAGGGGACAAGAGGGTAAAGACAGTGTCGAGTGATAGGGGTTGGGTTTGTCTTGTAATTTTGACTTTTTTTACATTTTTTATTGTACAACCCAGGAAGAGCTGGACGAGTTGGGAGAGGTTGTTGATTTTCTTTGTGCAAGTTCTTCTGGAGTGTTGGCTGGGTGAAGGGATGGGTCACTTCTTTTTTCTTACTTTTTGGACACACTGTGTGGATAGAGATTATCAATCGCGCTGGAGGTCGAGTGTGTTACAAAGTAAAATATCCAAAAGCACTCCTCTGGTTTAACCGTTGGTCATATTGCCTCGTCGGTTGCTAGACGGTACTATGATCAATACCCATACCCAACGTTGACAGTTGCTAGTCACCACCCATGTTCCACGTTCGACAATGGCCGCTGCACACCCCAGCCTGCCATGTCCACTGGCCAAATTCGTCATTCGGTCACCAAGTGTTCTCTATTCTGCGCCTTTACAATTGTCTCGAGGTTTGCCTATGTCTTGTGGCCACACATGTGCATTTGATCATATATACCAACATGTAGTCGTTTTGCAGTTATGAATAATTAAATCTCAAAAGATCTCTTATTCTCTTTACTGAGAAATATTGCAGTCGTTACCATGGTTGAGCCTAAAAGAAACAGTCTCCGACACGATGTGAGCCATTAACGTTTTTGCAACAAGTTTCTTTATTTTAGGGGGGCATAGTGGCTTTGGACCAGATGGCACGTAAGTTTTTACCCCGTCTGTAGTGGACCAATGTGTGTTCACGATCTGATCTATTAAATTTGGGTCCATCCTTAAAATATGCCAGTGCCTATTTAATGACTACCTAATCAAGGGAGCTGCCGTATAAAAGGTCCCTATAATGCGTACCGTTGATTCATTGAGACACATTGCGAGAGTCCCTTTGGACAGGGTGTCTGTTCTATTGCTCTTTAAGCTTGTTGGTATGACCTGTTCTCAGCCAAAAATCAGGGTACCCTTTTTCCCGAAACTTTTGCTCAGGGTACCGCTTCCTCTTGATTCCATCTACCTGTGAACACAATTGCGTTTTAAACGTAGGTATGACATAGGGTATACCTCTCTTAAAATAAAGTTGGTTGGTGACCTTTCCCAACAAAGCATGAGTTTGTGGCTGTGGGTTTGCGAAGATTGTGGTAATTATTTTCACCTGACTGGCTTTTGATAGATTTTTACATCCAGAAATGGTAGGGACAGTCACAATCAAATTTCAATGCGTGAACCTCAGATTGAAATGTATTGATGTTAAGGTGTTGTTCTCAATGCGAACAACTCATTCCTCGGTGGCAATTCATATGATGAAATATTATCATCAATGAATCTGAGCCTAAGCCCCAATTCTTTCCGCAAAAGGGTGGTGGGGTCATCACCCAAAGACACGGTGACTTCCCACCCAGCCGAGGTAAAGATTAGCATAGACGGGGCACAGGCGCTCGCCCATCGCGGTCCACCTCAGCTGGTGGGGAAGATGCGCCATCTAACTACAAATTAATTTTTTGTGAAAATAAATTCCAATAGTCTATGTCAAAAGTATGGTGTGGTATAAAATTGTCTTCCCCTTGAGGCCAGAAAATGTCTCCATGCATCAAAGACTAGTTCATGAGGGATAGAGTGTATTAGGATTCCACATCTATATCCTCACTAGGTGGGCTTTAGGATCCACTGGACAACAATCCTCTAACATTCATAGGATCAGGGTATCCCTGATGTATGAGGGTTAATGTTTCAACACATAAAGGGAATAGGGTGGTCGATGTAAATCCCACGTTTTGACAGAGGGCATCAATGCCTGAGACTTTTGGAGTCCCTCTCAATGGGGATGTCCCCTTGTGCACCATCAGGTAAGCATAGAATGTGGCTAACGTAAGGGAATTTGGCATATAGTATATAGTCTATTTTCTGTTTGTCAATTAGCTCGCAATCTTGGCCTTTGTAAGGAGAGTCTCTAAGTTATAACTGAAATAGAGTTGGTGGGGTCTCCAAATGTTAGTTCGGCATAGCAAAGAACTTATCGAGGACACGTACAAGTCCTTTACATTTACTAGCCTTTTTGGTGCACAGTACTTAGGTGTCCATGCTTTTCTTATACTGGGTTATCTTTTGTTTCCAATAGACACCGTGTCACTTGTGGTTCATTGCCTTGTTCTCCTGGGATACCTGCATGTCTCCTAGCTCTAATGGAGGATTTTGTGGTATACCCAGGCTTTATAGCCGTGTTAGGCTTATTTCTAGCCTCTTTTTGCTCCTAAAGGTCTCTATGCTCTTATCATCCCCTGAGGCGATCAGTACTGGAGGATCGAAAACATGTTGGGATGGGACCGATAGGTTTTGTTTAGGGTAAGTGTTAACAGGGTCAGGTTCATGTCTGGATCGCCCTTATTAGAGCGCTATTCCTGCTGTGTGTGTCAGGCTAGGGACTCCTGCAGTCCTTTCCAGGGTGTTGATAGGGCTGATTAAACCCATTGGGTCCCTTGGCCTTGCGTCGAGCAATGAGCATTCATACTTTGATTTTGCTTTTTTGTTACTCTTTTTTTGTTGTTTTTTTGCAAGTGGGCACATATTTCTTACTACTATTGTCTATTGCAATTATTCTTAAGTTTATATAATTAAAGGTTTAGTTTTAATAGCCACGCCTCTTTTTATGGTTTGTAAATTAGCGTATTCAAAATTTAACTGCAAAGTAGATCTATCCCAAGCTTGACTGGACCATAAAGTCGAAAAAAAACAACTGTCTGAAATGTATACGGATATTAAAATGCATTTTTGGCACATATCAGTACACCTGTGGTGACTACAAAGTTTGCTGGATTCAAATTACTGCAAGGTGGCTCTATCAACACTGCTGGCCTGCGCAAAAGTGAAAATAACATGTATCTGAAATGTTCAGGATTAATAAAAGGTATTTTTTGAGAACTTCATCTGTGGGTGGACTACAATTGTTGCTGTGATTACAATCTTAACTGCAAAGTAGATCTATCAACAAAAGCTGACTGACCAAAAAGTGAAAAAAACACTGTTGAAATGTATACGGATATTAAAAGGTATTTTTGGCACCTATCAGTACACTGTGGTGGACTACAAAGTTGCGGATTCAAAATTTAACTGAAAGGTGGCTCTATCAACTCGCTGCCTGCGACAAAAGTGAAAAAAACAACGTATCTGAATTGTATACTGATAATAAAAGGTATTTTGTGGCACCTATTTACCTTGTTGGTGACTACAAAGTTGCTGGATTCAAATTAAACTGCAAGTCAGATCTATCAACATAGCTGACTGACCAAAAGGTGAAAAAACACCTGTCTGAAATGTATAGCGGATATTAAAAGTATTTTTGGCACCTATCAGTACACCTGTGGTGACTACAAGTTGCTGGGATTCAAATTTAACTTGCAAGGTGGCTCTATCCAACCACAGCGTGCCTGCGCAAAGTGAAAAAAAACAGTTCTGGAATGTATACTGATAATAAAAGGTTATTTTTTGGCAATATCAAACCTGTGGTGTAATACAAAGTTGCTTGGTGCAAATTTTAAGCTGCAACAGTAGATATATCAACACTGCTTGACTGACCAAAAGTGAAAAAAAACACGTCTGATAATGTATTACGGATATTAAAAGGTATTTTTGGCACCTATCAGTACACCTGTGTGACTAAAATGTTGTGGATTCATAATTTGAATGCAGGTGGCTCTATCAACACAGCTGGCCTGCACCAAAGTGAAAAAAAAATACTGTATCTGAAATGTTTACTGTAATAAAAGTTTTTTTTCTTGTACCTATCATCCATGGTGGTGACTTACAAAAGTTGCTGGATTCAAAATTTTTATTTATTTATTTATTTATTCCAATTGAAACTGTTTGTACAATTTTTCGTATTAACAGGTTACTCATTCAATTAAAGCCATCGAGAGATTGCTACTGCAGTAGTTCACAAAAAATGACTAAAAATTGATCAAAACATAGAAGATTTTCGAAGGCTATTGCTATTCAGAATATAGAGACATAAAAACTCTGCTCATCTCCAAAATCTAGAATAGAAACATATAGTCCATTGAATTAAGAAAACAAGGAGAAGACGGACAAAACAAGACAAAACAGACAAGGGAGAGGTATAAACAAGGGAGTGAGGTGGTGGGGGAGTAAGGGAGGGGGTCTAAGGTCATTAACGGTCATTCTGTATAGAAACATCCATTGAGGGGTTATACATTCCAATATGTGTCCCATAAAACCCTCGTCCTGTCAATGATGTCTAGCTTATCGTGTAAGGAGGCCGTAGGGTTCATTCGGCGTACCTCTTCTCACCTATGGATCAAATCAGATGCACCAGGGGGGGCAGTTTGTTTCCATCTATTGCTATCAGGCATTGGATGCCGTGAGGATGTGCAAACAATGAGCCTAGCTCTGTCCCTACGAAAGGTTCTGCACCGGCCCAATGGAGCAAGTATTTCAATGGGTCAAGCGGAACATCCACCCCCAGAATGTCCCAATAAATCCCTGACCTGAAGCCAGAAGTCCGCAAGGCGGGGCAGTCCCAGAAAATATGGGGAAGAGTCCCACCCTCGCAGCCTGTCTCATCATCCAACAGTTAGGAAGAGGATTCGGACCCCCCCCCCCCCCCCCCCACCCGGTGCCCCCCTTAGTTTGAGCCCGCCCCACCTACCCCCCACCCCCCCCCCCCCACCCCCCCCCCTCCCCTGCGTGTGGTACCAAAAAGAGGAGAACTTTATACAAGTTCTCCTTCTGGCAACGACAGATGATGACATAGCTGCCGCCTTACAGATTTGCTTTGACCATGTTGGAAAGGGGATAGGCATACCTATATCGTTTCTCCCACTTCTTCATGTAGTTATGACTTACAGGTTCATCCAGAGAAAGGTCATTTAAGAGTGAATAGATTCCAGAAATAAGGACCCTTTGTCGACCCCGCCTTGAAGTTAGACTCAATGGGGTCGGATGGGAGAGGGTACTTGGTCCCATACAAGGAGAAATGAAGGTGGGCAACCTGGAGGGTAGTGGAATTTAGAGCTCTGCGGTATCATCCATGGTCTCTCTGAAGAGGTTGAAAATAGTCTTCAGCCTGCGGATCTGAGCCCCCGCTATATCCGTCAAACGAAAAAGATTCCGCCCCAGCCATGGTCGAGCAAAGTAGCCCTGGAGGTAGTAGTGGCGTAAGAGAGGGGTACAGACAACAGGAGGCAAAAGGAGAGGCCGGTGAGGCCAGGGCTAAAACCTGTCCCTACAGAGTCGCCAGAATTGGATACGTGAATTATGACTCGGGCCCAATAAGTTCAGACCACTCATCAGTGGCGAAGAGTGCCACCAGGAAGGCATTAGGTGCGTAGGGGTCCAACCATATTTCTCCACCTCCAATCCATTTTGTGTAAGTAGCGTAAGGCGGTTCCATGCTGGGGATGCGACGAGGATGCCTGGGCCCAATAATAGTGCGTCAGATTTCGGTGAATGCCAGCACCCCCCTCTGCCTGCCTGTACATATGAGTACATCCTTGGCCACTCTATGCCTCCCCTGGGCCCAATAAATTGGAGACACGCCGCTTGCCAAGGATTTCAACTACCTCAGAGAAACTGCCACAGGCAAGGTTTCAAAAAGGTATAAGAGCTTGGGTAAAATGGACATTCTTGACTGTGTTGATCCTGCCGAAGAAGGAAATAGGCAGCTGAGTGCCATTTTTGGAGGAGGGCCTTCAGCTCCTGAACAGTGGAGGGGGGGAAAATATGGCCTGTAAAGGGAAGTTCGTACTGTCAGTGAGACGGACACCTAAGTATTTAGGGATTGAGCCTGCAATTTGTACGGGAAGTACTTCTGAGACGAGGATAGAACATCAGTGGGTATATTTATGGGGAGGGCTTCTGTTTTTGTAGTGTTTACTTTGTATCCGGAGAGGGAACCAAACCGTTCCAATAGCGCATGTAGGGAGGGGAGTGAAACATGTAGGTCGGTTAGTGTTAGCAGAATATCGTCCGCAAACAGCGAGAGCTTGAACTCTTTGCCCCTAACTGTAACCCCCTTAATGTCAGGATGATTTCTAATGGCTGCTGCAAGGGGTTCAATGCATAGAGCAAAAAGGAGCGGGGACAAGGGGCATCCCTGCCGAGTCCCATTCTTAATCTTAAAAGAGGGCGAGGTATGATGGGGCAGCTTAATCGCCGCTGATGGGGAGGAATAACGATTCTTAATGGCAGTAAGGAAAGATCCATTAAAACCAAACACATCCAATGTTTCAAATAGGAATGGCCACCCCAGCCGATCAAAGGCCTTTTCTGCATCCAAACTAAGGAGGAGGGCCTGTTCCGAGTGGGCATTCAAGACCTCAATCAGGTCGATTGTCCGTCTAGTGTTGTCCCCCCCCCTGACGAAAGGGGACAAAACCTACCTGGTCCTTATTGATCAGCTGGGGCAACCAGGCTCCCAGTCTGTTGGCCAGTATTTTAGTAAAAAATTTTGTATCCGAATTTAGGAGGGCTATGGGCCTATAACTTGCGCTATCTGCAGGATCTTTGTCCGCCTTGTGAAAAGGGTGAAGGGGGGGGGCTGGGAAGTGGGACATAGATTAGGGATTGGGTGGGCACTTCCACAGAAAATGACAATTTAGAGGGTTCTGAATATGTGGGGCGCTAAGACTTCGAGAAGGACCTTAAAATAGGAATATGGGAGGCCATCAGGGCCGACGCTTTACCCTGAGGGGAGGCCTTCATTAATTCCGTAATTCCTCGATCTCCAATGGGGCATTAAGGGATGCAGAGGGCCTCTGGAGGAGCCTAGCTAGGGGGCAAGTCTGTAGGCAAAGTCCCTGAATACAGCGATCGCCATCTCCTCATTCTCCGGGAGGTCCGGTGACAGGGAGTACAGCCCTTGGAGTAAAATTAAGAGAATAATTTTGCTATGGTCTCTGTAGTAGTGAAAAAGAGGGTGCCGTATCTGTCCTTAAACCTGCGGCATAGAATTAGGCCGCCCTCTATTTTAAGCTGGCGCGCCAGCATGTGGGGCATTATAGCCATATTCAAATTACCTTTGTCTGGGTAGAGGTGTAATCGCTTCGACTTTGTCGAGTGCAATGTCCTCTCAAACTCATTTTCTAACTGTCCACTATCCGCCTCAGGAGTGGGGAAGGCGCACGGGGTATTGGGACATTCCTCTGGAGGGTTTTAAAGGACTGTTCCGCAGGCGAGAGTCTTCTGGATTCAGCCGTCCCTTTTAGGTTTGGAACACCAGCGCGATAAATTAGCCTCTAAAAAAAAGCTTTATGGGGCCTCCCACAGGGTGCTACTGTAGCAAACTGATCCCACATTTGGTGTGAAGTACGCTGTAAGTGCGTTCCGCAACTTCATCCCTATGAATCGAGTTTTTAGGAGAGATTCATTGTAACCACACAATGACTAGGATCTGGCTGGTGAGGACCTAAAAATTTATGTCGACAATGACCGAGGCGGCGTGATCCGACCACGGTTGATCAGCTCTATCTATGTGCCATGATTGGGAACCGTTAGCGTGGGGATATTTCCAAAAAAGTAGTCCAGTTGGAGTGGGTCTTATGGGGGTGAGAGTAGAAGGTAAATTCCCTTTTCTTTAGGGTGGTTTAATACGCCACATAGTCTAATAGGCCTGCGAGCCTAATAGTTTCCTAAAGGCTGAGGAAAAAGTCTAGCCTGGGCTGCTCCTGAGCCCCCTCCCCCCACTGTGGAGGATCCATAGCTTCGGAGAATATCAAATTTAAAATCTCCCACTAGAAGTATAGAGGAAGGGGGGGAACTCCTAAAAGTTTTTGGCACACTCTGTTACAGAACAGGATATCTGCGCAGACGTTAGGGGACATAGACCATTACAAAGCTCCAAGGGCCTATTATAAAGCGTGGCCTGGAGGATAATAAAAAACGCCCTGCTGGATCATTAATGCGAGGGAAGTGGACCAGGTAGAGGACAAGATAGAGATTCAAAATGGCAAAAAATCCCGCCTTCTTAGATGGTTGGGAAGCCTAAAATGCAAGTGGGTACCAAGTGTCTGGCAAATGCAAGGACTCCATCAGCTTAAACTGCGTCTCTTGCAGAAACACTATATCGGCCCGTAAGCACCTTACATTCCTCAGGGCCAGTATTAGCTTAGTGATCGAATTAGGCCATTCACATTCAGTGTAACTCACCGGACCATATGGGTCATATTAGTATTGTACTTAAGTGTGCAAGCTGATAAATCTAGTCCAGTCAAAAGCCCAGGGCAAGTCGGAAATATGACCTATGACAATGGGAACGAGGGGAAGGCGGGAGACACAAGTGGAAACAGAGGGAAAGCAGACATCAGGTTAGACAAACAACTAATATAAAACAACCTCTAGCCCAATAAACATAAGAAATATAACCAGAGATTGAATTGTATAAGTTTAGGGATCGTGTCCCAAGAGATCGAGAACTCTCTGGTGTGGGGGAAAGGAGAGTGCGACAAGAGTACACCAGAAGGGTCCCAAAAGAGGTCCTCGGCATGAAGAACCCAGTTAAGGAAACCCTCCTTACAAGATAGACCAGAAGAGTGTGCCAAGTAAGTGAAAGACAGAATGGAATACCGAGTCCAAAAACTTGACAATAACCTAGAAGAACTTGGCCGATCAAAAATACATTAAAGATTACAAGAAACATTATGCACTAATCAGCAGAGAACATGGGTAAAACATTTTTGCTAATAACCACTATCACATGACCGATCGTCCATCGAGAAGCAGAAGACCTTCAAGAATGGATTACAAAGTCCTACCGGGGGGGTGACCCAGCGAACCAAGAGGGGAGGACAGCAAACGATCCCTTCAGAATGGCGGGGAAACGCCTGGGCCCCTGGGGTAGGACGGGGTTGTACTGCGAGAGCGTCCACTTTGCGGGTGGGGGCTCTTGCCAGGTCTGGCGGCGGGGGAGGATGGAGGGACAGGACTGTTCACAAGTCATCCATTTTTGGTTGCGGGGATCCGAAAGGGTTTCACAGAAGCTGGAGATCCGAATAGGACTTGTGGTTGCGGTCCGCGCCTTTACCTGCGAGCTGTAAGGGCAAATGGAAATTCCGCGGGTAGGGGATGTGTTGACCTTGAAGAATTATGGAGAAGTGGTTTTTAGGTGCCGGCTTTTCAAGGTGATCCACGAAGAGATCCAGGAAAAGCTGAATCGACGGCACATCTAAAGTCCAAGGGGAGCGCACACCCCATCGCATTCTCATGTTAGCCTCCTCGGGTGTAGTCGTGGAGACAGACAGATGTTGTCTCTTAGGGATAGTATAAAATAATAAGGGGGGGAGACAGAGTGCATTAGGGCGCAGTGCTCTGTGCGCTCTATCAAGCTTGAAAGTGGAGGGTGAGGCAAGATCCCAGCTCCTGAGGGAAAAGAGAGTCAGATCTCTCCTGCAGAGTTTTCGTCACCCTGGGGTTCTGGAGACCCCTAATCCGTACAATTTGTTTCGGCGGAACTCTGTTGTCCAAGATCCTCTAAATGGAGCGCATTTCTTTAACATGTAGACATTTGTGCAGAGATTGACCGGAGGATCTGGGCATAGATCTTCTAGTATTGTCGTGATCGTCTTCCAGAGTCTCCAACCCGTAGAGGCCATCATTTTATATTTTTGTCTGAGTGCCTGCTATTTTTCTTTGTGGGCCGTTTTAACATCCATCCAAAAGAGTTCAGCTCATAACTGGTGGGGTTGTTGATGAGCAGCTCAGCCCAGGGCGGGGATGGGTGAGCTCCGGGCTGTAGGGGCTGGTTGAAAAATGCAGGGGAGCCCTGCACAGGACAGGGGCGCTGCAAGAATCCCCAGTGTGAGAGTGGGATGGGGAAGAGACGGCTAACAGATTCCCCTGAGCCACTGGGTACTGAGTCAGGGGTCAGAGGGTGTATACAGCCCCAGGGAAGTTAGCCTCAGTACTGGGCCTGCTGTGCCTTTGGGTTATTTGGCCTGTGCAGCAAGGTTAGCTGCATTGCCGCGTGCCGAGGATGGAGAGCTGTGAGGCAGGGGATTAATTAGGGGACACCGATGAGACAGGGAAGGCCCGGTAGCTAGGGCCCCGCAGGTACCTGACTGCTGCTTCCTGCCATCTCAGATGGTCCAGCCGCAGTCTCCACGCGGTCCCTGCGCCTGCGGTGAAGGCTCTCGTTCCTGGCCGGCGTGGGATGTGGAGTAAGGAAAGGGCCGGTATTCAGTTTCCTGCGACGGAAGGGGCGGACGGCTGCTGCGATCCTCATCTGTGAACAGAGTCCAGTAGCCGTGCACACTGCTGGCGTGGGCGCGATGGAGGCCTTTTGGGAGTTTAATTTGTAGGGTGGGTCTTTCTTTTACCCATTTGGGTGTAAATCTTGGGGGCAATCGCTGATTTTTCAGCCTTCTTCTCAGGAGCTCAGCTCTCAGGCAGTCATCTCCTGCGGCTTCCGGCCACGCCCCCCGCTGGATTCAAATTTAACTGCAAAGTAGATCTATCAACAAAGCTTGACTGACCAAAAGTGAAAAAAGCACCTGAAAAAAGTATACGGATTTTAAAAAAGGTATTTTTGGCACCTATAGTAACCTGTGGTGTACAAATTGGGATTCAAATTTAACTGCAAGTAGATCATCAACAAGGGGGTTGGGGAAAACTTGAAAACCAAAAGTGAAAAAAAAAACCCTTTTAAAAATGTATCGGATATAAAAGGTATTTTTGGCCCCTATCTACCTGTGGTGGCTAAAAAGTTGCTGGTTTTCAAATTTAACTGCAAGGTGGTCTATCAACCAAAGCTGCCTGCCACCAAAGTGAAAAAAAAAACCGTATCTGAAATGTTATCCCTGAAAAAAAATAAAGGTTTTTTTTTGGCACTATCAATTCCTGTGGTCCCTACAAAATTGCTGTATTGAACCCAAAGTAATCCACAAAACTGGTATGGTTACTAAACCTCAAAAAAGCAGTTAAATACGAAACCTTAAGAGGAGTGGCTATTAAAACGTAACCTTTATTATATAATTTTAAGAAAAATTTGTAATGACAATAGTAGAAAAAATATGTGCCCCCTTGCAAAAAAACAACAAAAAAAGAGTAAAAAAAAAGCAAAATAAGTATGTTTGTCTTGACCAAGGAAATGGCCAATGGGTTAATGCCCTATCAACACCCGGGAAAGGGGATGCGGTCCCTAGCCGACACACACAGAGGAATAGGCCCTGGGGGGGGTCCCCCAAACCCTGGGAAACCCTGTTTAAACACTTCCCTAAAAAAACTATCGGTCCATCCAACTGTTTCGTTCCAGTATGTCGCTCAGGGGTGTAAGGAGCTTAGAGACTTTAGGAGCAAAAGAGGTAGCAAATAAACCCCTAAAGGTTTAAAACCCTGGGTATACCACAAAACCTCCATAGGAGCAGGAGACATGCAGGTATCCCAGGAAAACAAGGCATGAACCCACAAGGAACATTGGAAAAAGTCCCGTATAAGAAAAGCGGGGGAAACCTAAGTACATGTGCACCAAAAAGGTAGTAAATGTAAAGGATTTGTGTTTCCCCAAGCAATGAGTTCCTGCGCGTCTCACCCTTGTAGAGGTTTTTCCCCGGGGGGCCGGGGAAAAAAAGGGGCCCAAAAAACCCTGAGGGAAACCAAAAAGAAGGCGGCGCTCCGTGACGTCGGAGCTCGGTCTGACCCCAGAGGGGGGCAGTGCGTCCCCAGCAACCCTGCCATGGCATTGCTAGATGTTTAAAATCACGGGCAATTGGTCCCTAAAAATCGAAACCCCAAGTGTAGTGGCCCCAAGAGCGTAAAAGCACACAACAAAGGTAACGCAGGTGCTTGCAACAATGTGCAAGTCCTGCAAGGATAGGATTGGGGGTATGGTAAAACCTAATGCCTCATTTAACGGTTTTTTGACAGGTGCATGGGGCTCTTGGGATAAAGGGGAAGGAGAAAGACAAAAATCAAAACAAAAAAAAGATTACGGCTCTAAGGGGGTAGATCAAAAAATATCGAAAACATGTATATTGATTGTATTTCATTTTTTACAAAAAAAAATAAAGTCAGTTTTCTTTAAAACCCTGGGGGGTTTGTGTTCAAAGTAAATATTTCCCAAAAACACTCCCTTGGAAAAACCGTTGGTCAAAATTTTCCCCGTTGATTGAGATGGTATATGATCAAAATTTATACCAAGTGACAGTTGCTGTCACCCCCATGTTAGCTTGACATGCGTGCACGTGGTGTCCTGGGAAAGACGAAAGCACCCAAGTGTTCTCCCTTTTTGCGCCTCAAAGTCTCGAGGTTTTGCCTATGTACTGTAGGCCACATGTGCATTTGTCATATATACACATGTGCGTTTTTCAGTTAATGAAAAAATTAATTTTTAAAAAATCTCTTATTCCTTTTTGAGAAAATTGCGTCGTACCATGTGAGCAAAAAGAACGTCTGCAAGATTGGACCATTTCGTTTTTGCAACCAGTTTCTTTTTTTTGGGGGGCTTTGTGGGTTTGGACCGTGGTCACGTAATTTTTACCCCCGGGCTGTTGTGACCGAAGGTGTTCACCCATTGATTCTTAAATTTGGGTCCTCCTTTTAAAAAAGCAGTGCCCATTTTAAAGACTCAGATTTAAAGGGGCTGCCCTTCAAAGGTACTATAAGGGCACGTTTATTTCCCTTTGGGCCATTGCGAGAGTCCCTTTGAAGGAGTTTGTTTATTGCTCTTTAAAGTTTTTGGTATGCCGTCTAGCCAAAAATAGGGTAACCCCTTTTTTTCCCAAACTTTTTTTCAGGGTACCGTTCCCTCTTGAAATCATTACCTGTGAACAATTGGTTTTAAGTAGGCTGCAAAAGGGTATACCCCTTTAAGAAAAATTGGTGGTGACTTTCCCAAAAAAGCAATGGTTTTTTGGTGTGGGTTTGCGAAAGATTGTGGTCATTAAATTTACCCGACTGGGTTTGAAGTTTTTACATCCAGAAATGGTAGGGCAGTACAATCAAATTCAAAGGTAACCTCAGATTGAATGATTATGTTAAGGGGTTGTACAATGCAAACAAACTCATCCCCGGTGCCATTTCCTATGTGAATTTTTCACAATGAATCAGCAAACCAATTTTTTATCCGAAAAAATGGGGGTCTCACCAAAGACGGTAGACATTCCCACCGCCGGGAAAGTTAGCATAGCCGGGGCCCGGCGCTGCCCATCGCGGTCCCCCTCAGCTGGTGGAAGATGCCGCCATCGAACACAAAATAATTCTTTGTGAAAATAAATTCCAATAGATCTATGACAAAGGTATTGTGTGGTATAAATTGTCTACCCCTTGAGGCCAGAAAATGTCTCACTGCATCAAGACCTAGTTCATGAGGGATAGACGTGTATAAGGATTCCACATCAATACTCACTAGGTGGGCTTTAGGATCCACAGACAAATCCTCTAAACGCTTCAATAGATCCGTGGTATCCCTGATGTATGAGGGTAATGTTTCAACAAAAGGGAATAGGATGTGGTCGATGTAAATCCCACAGTTTTGACAGAGGGCATTCATGCCTGAGACTATTGGACGTCCCCTCAATGGGGAAGTCCCCTTGTGCACCTTCGGTAAGGCATAGAATGTGGCTACCGTAGGGAATTTGGCATATAGAAAGTCATATTCATGTTTTTCAATTAGCTCGCAATCTCTGGCCTTTGTCAGGAGAGTCTTAAGTTCTAACTGAAAAGAGTTGGTGGGGTCAAACGTTAGTTTGGCATAGCAAGACTTATCGGACACGTAAGTCCTTTACATTTACTAGCCTTTTTGGTGCACATGTACTTAGGTGTCCATGCTTTTCTTATACTGGGTTATCTTTTGTTTCAATTAGACACCAGTGTCCTTGTGGGTTCATGCCTTGTTTTCCTGGGATACCTGCATGTCTCCTGCTCTCTATGGAGGTTTTGTGAGTATACCCAGGCTTTATACCCGTGTTAGGCTTTATTTGCTAGCCTCTTTTTGCTCCTAAAGGTCTCTAAGCTCCTTATCATCCCCTGAGGCGATCAATACTGGAGGATCGAAACATGTTGGGATGGGACCGATAGGTTTTGTTTAGGGTAAGTGTTAACAGGGTCAGGTTCCTGTCAGGATCGCCCTTATCAGGGCGCTATTCCTGCTGTGTGTGTCAGGCTAGGGACCTGCAGTCCTTTCCAGGGTGTTGATAGGGCTGCATTAACCCATTGGTCCCTTGGCCTTGGTCGAATGAGCAAACATACTTTGATTTTGCTTTTTTTGTTACTCTTTTTTTGTTGTTTTTTTGCAAGGGGGCACATATTTTTGCTACTATTGTCTATTAGCATTATTCTTAAGATTATATAATAAAGGTTTAGTTTTAATAGCCACTCCTCTTTATGGTTTCGTAAATTGCTGTATTCAAATTTAACTGCAAAGTAGATCTATCAACAAAGCTTGACTGACCAAAAGTGAAAAAAAACACCTGTCTGAAATGTATACGGATATTAAAAGGTATTTTTGGCACCTATCAGTACACCTGTGGTGACTACAAAGTTGCTGGATTCAAATTTAACTGCAAGGTGGCTCTATCAACACAGCTGGCCTGCGCCAAAGTGAAAAAAACATGTATCTGAAATGTATACTGATAATAAAAGGTATTTTTTGGCACCTATCAACCTGTGGTGACTACAAAGTTGCTGGATTCAAATTTAACTGCAAAGTAGATCTATCAACAAAGCTTGACTGACCAAAAGTGAAAAAAAACACCTGTCTGAAATGTATACGGATATTAAAAGGTATTTTTGGCACCTATCAGTACACCTGTGGTGACTACAAAGTTGCTGGATACAAATTTAACTGCAAGGTGGCTCTATCAACACAGCTGCCTGCGCCAAAGTGAAAAAACACGTATCTGAAATGTATACTGATAATAAAAGGTATTTTGTGGCACCTATTTACCTGTGGTGACTACAAAGTTGCTGGATTCAAATTTAACTGCAAAGTAGATCTATCAACAAAGCTTGACTGACCAAAAGTGAAAAAACACCTGTCTGAAATGTATACGGATATTAAAAGGTATTTTTGGCATCTATCAGTACACCTGTGGTGACTACAAAGTTGCTGGATTCAAATTTATTTTTTTTTTTTGAACATTCAATTTTTATTAGATTTTTCCAATTGAACAATGTTATGATTATACAAAAGCATATAACAACTTACATAGATCAAAAAAGAAAAAATTAAATCAATAACCAAGTAACAAGCCATGTCATACAATGGTATAAAAACATTCGGCAGTAGATATAAAGGTCAAGATCGTAAATTAACTTGATAGTATCTTACCAAGATTCATCTATCCTATCAGGATATTATGGAATGAGTTAAGAGGGGATCACAGAGAGCTCCAGTAAAATTAAATAAAAGAGTTTCCCAAGCTAGATTACAACGAATACTTAGAGGTAGACCAGTGCAACCACCTACTTCTTGCTTTAATAACTAAATGTGGTGGTATAACCAACGATGTTTCAGCATGATATTGCACATTGACTCTCCTAATCACTTCTGAAATAAGGAGAGGAGTGGTGGACTTCCAGTGGGTTGCTATTACTGACCTCGTGGCTATCAGTACATGGAAGAGCACTGTGTGGTAGGCATTGGGAATGTGGTGATATGAAAGATCAAGTATTGCCATCTCCAAGAGGAGGGAAAAAGGATTCTGGAAAAGTTCAGATAATAGCATTTCAACTTGTCTCCATAGTTTGGACACTAAGGGGCATTCCCACCACATATGGAGTAGCGAGCCTCGGGAGCCACAGAGTCTCCAACAATTGTCAGGATGTTTGGGAAATATGTGAGTCAGTCTACTTGGCGTCAGATACCAGCGCAGATGTATTTTCCTCATCATCTCTAGATGATTAGTGCATCTTGAGTGTTTCTGAGGTATACCCGAGGCTGCCATCCATTCCTCGTATGAAAAGGTTTTAGCAAGATCTATTTCCCACTTAGTGGCATAGGCAGGTTTATGCGAAGAATCATTTTGTAATAAAGTGGCATATGTTAGGGACAAGCCTCGTTCATAACCTTTTTTTTGAAACAAGAAATTATGAAAATTAGTTTGTGATGGCGGTGTCTCTGGGAAATTCCACTTATGTAGAGTATGTCTTATTTGGAGATAAACATAAAATTGACTATGTGGTAAATCAAATTGTTCTCTAAGGGTCTCAAAGGATTTTAGTACCTTCCCATCATAGAGATCGCCAATGGTGGAGATCCCCTTGTTAAGCCATGAGAGGAGTGGGAGGTGAGGAGATTCAGCAGTTAGAATGGATATTGGTTGTGTATCTTTCAAGATGTGGACTAATTTAGGTTGAGTAACATATTTGCTCCAAACTTGGATTATCTGTGCCAGAGATGGGAGATCGGATTTCGGCAGACTGGACCCCCAAATTGCAGCCGTCAGGGAATTTCTCAGGGAGCCCAGGGTGAACGTTGAGTTTTCAAGATGAGACCAGTGGTGGGTTTCTGGGGCATTCCATAAGAGAGAGATGGGTTCTAAAACAGCGGCAATATTATATAACGATAAGTTAGGGACTGACAGACCCCCGTGTCGGAGAGGGGAGAAGAGGTGAAGTCTTTTGATTCTGGGCTTTTTATTATTCCATATGAAGTTGAAGAGAAGGGTCTGAAGCTTAGCCAGCGGAGCAGTAGGAAAAATAAAGGGTACGGTTCGGATTAAGTAGAGATATTTAGGGAGTAGAAGCATCTTAACCACATTTATCCTTGCCATCCATGAAAGCGGGAGATGTTGAAGTCGTTCAATTTCTTTTGAGATGTCTGAGATGGTGTTATTTAAATTAGTATCAATGGTTTTGGTGATTTCCGGAAAGATCTGAATCCCCAGATACGAGACTGAAGTGGTTGACCAGATAAAGTTGTATGAGCCAATTGTTTTTTGTGTTTGCGAGGGCAGTGCATGGGTAAAACTGTAGATTTGGACATGTTTAGTTTATTATAGTGGGAGACGGAGGAGTATTGTGATAAGATGTCAAGTAAGGCCGGAACGGACGAGCTTGGATTTTGGCATACGATTAAAATGTCATCTGCATAAAGGCTAATCTTGTGTTCTGTTGCACCAACAGTTACTCCTTTAATTAGTTTTGAGTTGCGGATCTGAGCTGCTAAGGGCTCGACACAAAGGTCATAGATAAGTGGAGAAAGTGGGCACCCTTGCCTTGTACCGTTGGAGATGCCAAAGGATTTAGAGAGGAAACCCGATGAATAGACATTAGCTGATGGTGATGTGTATAATGACAAGATTGCTTTGAGAAAGTTGCCACTAAATCCGAATTTTAACAGCAATTCCTCCAAATATGTCAAGTTAATCCTATCAAACGCTTTTACCCCATCGAGGGATACAAGCATTGTAGGTGAACGTTGTTTAGAAACAAAATGTAAAATATCGATGATTCGCCTTGTCCCGTCTCTAGTTTGTCGGCCTTTAACGAACCCTACTTGATCTTGGGTTTATTAGTGTGGGAAGTATGTTGTTAAGCTATTGGCCAGTATTTTGGAAAAAATCTTAATATCATTATTGTAGCAGGGAGATGGGCCTGTAATTTGAACAATATCATGGGTTTACCTGGTTTAGGGATCGTGGCAATAGTAGCCGAGAGCAATTCTGGCATTGGGGTACCTGATAGGATAATGGAATTAAAAGTACTTTGCATGTGAGGCGTTAAGTGTTCTGCAAATAGCTTATAGTACTCATTTGTGAAGCCGTCTGGGCCGGGCGATTTGTTTAATTTAGATCCCATAATCGTCCTTTTTATCTCCTCATCTGTAATAGGTTTGTTTAAAATATCCAGTTGTTCAGGGGTTATTGTGGGAATTGAGGCTTTATCTAAAAATTTCTTAATACTGTCTTTTGTTATCAACGGGGAAGAATTTTCATTTTTTAGGTTATATAGCGAAATATAATAGTCTGCAAATAAGTCTGCAATTTGTTGGGGGTCGTAGATTTTACCCTTGGTCGGGCAGGACAGGTATGTGGTTTTGGATCTAGCTTGCATTTTCTTTATCCTCCGAGCCAGACGTTTTCCTGGGCGATCTCCCTGGAGGTAAAAGTTCCATTTCAGACGGGATAAGTGAAACTCATATCTCTGTAGGTTTATAATGCGCAGCCGATTTTTTAAGTCATTTAACTTTCTTTTCTGTATGGGTTCAAGGGATGCCTTGAGCTGTGCATCTATTAGTTTGATATTATCTAGTAAATTATTCAGTTCTTTTTCTCTTCTTCTCTTTTCCCGTGAGGCAATTCTGATGCACACTCCTCTAATGAATGCTTTATGAGCACACCATAGCACCTGAGGGGAAGGCGAAGAGGGGGAATTCGTTTCAAAATATTCAATCAGAGCTTTTTTAATCTCGATAACTAACTTAGGAGATTTGAGCAAGTGATGGTTGAGGCGCCAGGGGGGGATAGTTGCTCTATTCTGAATGGTGAGAAAAACAGGGGCATGATCTGACCATGTGGCATACCCTATACTGGTGTCAATCACATTTAGAAGAGTAGGTCTATCAACCAGGAAGTAATCCAGTCTGGAAAAAGTTTGGTTAGGGGGGGAGAAAAAGGTGTAGTCTCGTTCAGAAGTGTGTGTGTATCTCCAGGGATCATGAAGATTTTCTTCTAAGAGCAATGATTGAAGATCTGGTATTTTGCTGGAATTACCTCGTGACCTGTCTATGTGGTTATCTATCGTAATATTAAAGTCGCCGCATATAACAAGGTGTCCTTTGGATATGGATCTAGTCTTTGAGAGTACTTTGGATATAAAAGAGATTTGACGTGAATTAGGGGCATAGAGGGCAACAATAGTAAAAACAACATTATCTAATGTGCACTGTAGAATAATATATCGGCCTATAGGATCAGATATTAAGTTTAACAAATTAAAAGCTAAAGAATCTCTAATGAAAATGGCCACTCCTGCCCTTTTAGCGTCCAAGGAGGAACAATAAGAGATTGGAAATTTTTTATGAGATAATCGGCGCGTATCACTGGATTTTAGATGCGTTTCTTGCACGCAAAGGACGTCAGCCTGCGAGCGTATTGCATCCCTCCAGAAAAGTGAACGCTTGAAAGGGGAGTTGAGGCCATTGGCATTTATGGATATGAACTTTATACCCATGTTAGATTAACCAAGAAATCTAGTCGCAGTATTAACATTGTAGGGTCTGGAAGGTGAGTTGAGAGAGCTTGACAGGTGTATGGTATATGTTTGATAAGCAGCATTGTAGATAGACATGGCAACAGCATAATTCTGTAGAACAATAACTGAAGAACCAAGATAAAGCAAACCATGAGTTATGGCAATAAAACAAGACTGCTCCGGCAACCGCAGGAACAGAGGTGCTGGGTAAAGCGTCCTTGGCAGGAGCCTGTAAGGACAGAAAACGACAGGCAGCCGAGTTCGCGAGCTCAACACTTTGGCGAGCTCCGGTGAAGAAAAATATGGAGACGGACAGTGACAGTGGGTTAACCATCTGATGGTTGGCGTCTTCTGTTGAGTCTTTCAGACCACAGAGGTGAAATAATGCTCGGCCTCTCTTTTCCTTTTCGTACTGGTGTACCGGCAGGGGTGGTCAGGAATCCCCATGACAGGAGAAGGTCTTGAGCCATCGTTGGAGAGGAGCAGGTGACAGTGGAGTTGTCTTTGAACACAATTAATTTAACTGGGAAACCCCAATGGTAGGGGATGCTGCGTTCACGCAGAATTTTTGTATAGGGTGCAAATTCTCTTCTCTTGAGCATAGTCCCAGCGGATAAATCAGGAAAAATGGATAGTTCTTTGAACCTGTCTGGGAGGGTCACTCCTTTGCGTAAGCTTTGAGAAAGTTCTCCTTAGTGCGATAAAAATGTAGCTTAGCAATAACATCGCGGGGTAGTGATGGTGCGATGTGTTTAGGCTTAGGGAGGCGATGAATTCGATCAACGGTTAGATCTAGGTTTGAAGCATCTGGAAGATCCACTGCCATTAGGTCAGTGAGGAAGGGGAGAAGCATCTCCGGATTAACTGACTCTGGGATCCCTCTAATTCTGATATTTGATCTACGGGATCTGTCTTCCAAGTCTAGGACCTTTGAGGACAACCGCTGAACCTCCTCTTCCAAAGCCGAATGAGAGTCTATAAGGAGGTTATGGGATGAGGCAAATTCAGCCATTTTTTTTTCTATGTGGTCTGTTCTGGAGACCAGCGTTTGGATGTCCTCCCTAAAGTCAGCCATCATTTGCTTGAGATCACTTTGGAGGTGTTCCCTAAATGAAGAGAAGAGCTGTTTTAGTGTAGATTCAGTGGAGTCTGATTTACTTGCCCCATCATGCATATCAAAGTCTATTGATTCAGCATGTGACGGAGTGGGCGATGAAGGTGGTAGACTTAGGGATCCTTTTAGGGATCGGGCTCTCGGTGGAGGATGTTGAAAGAATTCCGCGAGCTTGGCAGGCTTTTTGGGTTGAGTTTTCTTCGAGGTACCTCCCATTCTGGAGATTTCCCAGAAGTCGTGGGTAGAGAGAAGGTGTCAGGGTAGGTATTGTAGTGTTTTTTTTTTTTTAGATATTTATGCGGTTAAGTGAGGATGGAAAGCCGTTAGAAGGAAATTGTAAGGGGGTGGTAAGATATCAAGTTGAAAGTTAGTCTTTATAGTGGAAAGTCCCTGCAGGGACCTTGTATCACTATGCAGTTTGTATAGTTGCAAGCTGAGCTGGATAGCCTTGGGTAAGGAGGGATTTGAACTTAAGAATGGTTGATTAGGAGGAGGAGGAAAGATGGTAAGAGATTTCACCCAACTTGTGGGATATTAATGGTTATTAGATAGTGAGGATTTATCAGGATTAGAGAACCTTCAGGGTTTTCCAGCAGTGATGAAACCACATGAGCCACAGTAAACTCTCTCTGGATCAGCTTTAGCTATTAGCCAGTTGGGGTAAGTGTTAAAATGGTTCACAGGGGAACAGCTTGATACACAGTGTGCTCCAGTATTAGTGGTAGACTGATGAATTATGTTGCACCAGGTCTCAAAATGGCGGCCCTTGGTAAAATGCAGCTTTTGCAAGCCTGGCTTTAGAACAGGCCCAGCGTCCGCTGCTGTTCGTGGGCTACCACAGTTTTCACTGTGCTGAATGGCCGGTCGTCTCAGGGATCGCGGGAGAGTAGGCAGAAGCCGGTATTTTAGGGTGCCTCTGTAATGGCCGCGTATGAATAGCGTGGCCGTTTGACAAGCGGGACTCAGAGCATCAGCCCCTGGCAGAGGAGTGATTCGGCGGTTAAGGGACCAACGGGCGGGAGGACTCGGGACTCACCGCCCTTCACAGACCACCGCGGAGCGTTCGGATCTGCACCTCCGGTCTTCTCAGTGGTCGGGGTGACTGGTTTGCAGGCCGCAGCAGTTACAGAGCAGGCGAGCGCACTGCTTAGTTTCCTGCGGGAGCCGCCAGAAGTCCCGCTCGCGTCCTGCTGCACATCGCTTCAGGGTAGTCGAGCTGCGTCAAACTGGCACCTTCAGCCACCGGGTGAGTACCGGAATATTCCGCCGCTGTTGTAGATTGTAGAGAGATGGTTTGCCGTCCACAAACGCCCGTCAGGGAGGTTTAGTTTAGCCGTTTAACTCTTCACCACAGCGGAGCTCAGCTACTACGTGACCGTCTCCATGCAGGTCCAGGCCACGCCCCCTGCTGGATTCAAATTTAACTGCAAGGTGGCTCTATCAACACAGCTGCCTGTGCCAAAGTGAAAAAAACACGTATCTGAAATGTATACTGATAATAAAAGGTATTTTTTGGCACCTATCAACCTGTGGTGACTACAAAGTTGCTGGATTCAAATTTAACTGCAAAGTAGATCTATCAACAAAGCTTGACTGACCAAAAGTGAAAAAAACACCTGTCTGAAATGTATACGGATATTAAAAGGTATTTTTGGCACCTATCAGTACACCTGTGGTGACTACAAAATTGCTGGATTCAAATTTAACTGCAAAGTAGATCTATCAACAAAGCTTGACTGACCAAAAGTGAAAAAAACACCTGTCTGAAATGTATACGGATATTAAAAGGTAATTTTGGCACCTATCAGTACACCTGTGGTGACTACAAACTTGCTGTATTCAAATTTAACTGCAAGGTGGCTCTATCAACAAAGATGGCCTGCGCCAAAGTGAAAAAAACACGTATCTGAAATGTATACTGATAATAAAAGGCACTTTTTGGCACCTATCAACCTGTGGTGACTAAAAAATTGCTGTATTCAAATTTAAGTGCAAGGTGGCTATATCAACAAAGCTGGATTGGGCAAAATTGAAAAAGAACACCTATCTGAAATGTATACTGAGAATAAAAGTGGAGTTTTGCACCTAACAAATAGACCTGCAGTTACTAAACATGGCAGTCGCATGCAATAATTATTTTTAGCATATATCGACCAAAAAACTAAATGGACTCACTGTTAAACAATTAAGAGATTTAACAACAATACAGACATTGACAAGAACAAGTGTGATGGTGACACAACAATTAAGTTCAACCCAGAAGAAGAACAATCCAAAAGGGTAACTGACCCGAAAAGCTTATTGTCCCTGAATCTTCCCCTCAACCTGTCCTAGATATCTGACCCTGACGTTAACACCCATCTGATCCTATTAAATCTCTGAACCAAACCTTCTGAAGATATCACTAAGCTACAACTTACCCTTAAAAATGAAGTGGCTTTACATCCAGAGACTCGTCAGGTAGAACAGAAAACTATACAAAAACTGAGATTCTCAAAGGCTACAATAAACTTTCCTATATCAAGACTAGGTTGGACAATAAGCAATCTAGAACTCTAGAATGGAAAGCAAACACTAAGCAGATTACTAGACAATCTCAGAAGAAGCACTACAATAGAACTCCACTAAACATTACTGAACTAGGCAAGTATACAAATAACAATGCTAGACATAGAACACAAAAGAAAACAAAAGACACAAATGAAAAGAGCTCTGCCATCAACACCCCCTCATGTTGCCAAGCCAGAAAGTAATGTAAAGGGCTAGTATTTAGCAATTCTACTTAACAAGCAAAGGCTGTGCAACATGGTCAGCTAATAAGTGCAGAATATGAAAAGTTGTTTTACAACCACTCCAAACAAAGACACAAAGAAGATAGAAATAACATGAAAAATTATTGATGATCCACTGATTGTAACAAATTTGTGTCATAGAATAATTATTTTTATTGCACCATTTTACTTGTTTTTTTTTATGATAAACTTGGTTTTGTATTTTTATTACACATCAGCTGACACTACTTGCTCTCACTTTAGAACCTATAATAAGATATATAATTAAGGAGATTATTTAGTTCATGTAAATCACTTACTCAATTTCTTGGAGGTGATGAATAGTGTTGAGCGATTTTTATCGACAAAGTTGAAATCGGCAAGGTTTTTATGGTGATCGAAATTTCCAGATCATGCGATAATTAAGGTTAAAATCTGAGCATCATCTATTAAGATCGCGCCTTTTTCGGCGATTCCTGTAATTTTGGCGGCCAGCAAATCAGATTACAGAATAGAGCAGGGTGAGATGTGTGTGCGATGTCATGACGGGGATGTGTATGGTTGCGATTGGCTGGAAAAATCACATGACCTCGTTTTACATAGAACAGCGTTTCCTGTTTCAGCCTCAGTGTCTCTCAGCGTCTCATAGGGATAGGACCTGCGCTCTGCCTGTGGCCAAACAGCTCAGCGAAATTAGTCTATTTCTGCACAGAGAAACCTCTACTATTAGCTGTGATCCTTCCAATTTAGTTATATTAGAGATTTGAAGATTCTATGTAGTTAGGTAGAGAATTTTAAAGGAGCATCTACCACTGTAAATTCACGGCGGGGTGAGTAGGAGGGGGCCCCGCGGGCAAACACAGACAAGCTCTATCTATAAAGAACACTGGATAAAGTTCACCAAGACTTAGTGTAGACATTGTAGTGGAATATCTTTATTATTAACAGTTTGCTATTGAAATATTTCCTGGATATTGGGCAGCCTGAACTTATATTGGATACACATCATTTCTAGTAACTGCAGTTCTCTTTGTTAGGTGCAAAACTCCACTTTTATTATCAGTATACATTTCAGATATGTGTTCATTTTAATTTTACCCATTACACCTGTGACTGCTGATATATCCACCTTGCAGTTAAATTACAATCCAGCAATCTTGTAGTCAGCACAGGTTGTTTGTTGCCAAAAATACCGTGTATCATACAAAAAAAACACAGTTACGTGTTTTTTGACTTTTGGCACCCCGCATGGTTCATTTACGCATCCTCCACGTACATCTTCAAACAGCAATTCGATATTCACCACAGGTGAATTGAAAGGTGCAAAAATACCGTTTATTATACCAAAACATAACAGTTATGTGTTTTTTTGACTTTTGCACACCCAGGTTTGTTCATTGACGCAGCATCCACGTAAATCTTAAAACAGCAATTCTATATTCACCCACGGGTGAATTGAAAGGTGCAAATAATACCGTGTATTATACGAAAACATAACAGATACGTGTTTTTTGACTTTTGCGCACCCAGCTTTGTTCATTGACGCAGCTTCCACGTAAATCTTAAAACAGCAATTTTATAGTCACCACAGGTGAATTGAAAGGTGCAAAAAATACCGTGTATTATACGAAAACAAAAACAGATACGTGTTTTTTTTACTTTTGCGCACCCAGTTTTGTTCATTGACGCAGCATCCACGTAAATCATAAAACATCAATTCTATAGTCACAAAAGGTGAATATAAATGTGAAAAAAATACCGTGTATTATACGAAAACATAACAGATACGTGTTTTTTGACTTTGCGCACCCAGCTTTGTTCATTGACGCAGCATCCACGTAAATCTTAAAACAGCAATTCTATATTCACCACAGGTGAATTAAAAGGTTCTGTGACTTTTATAACCTAAGTGTGTTGCCTAAGATGTAGCACGTATCCATTTGACTGTTGTGGATGTTAATTTCAGCTTCTCCAGCCTTGTTTGGGTGTAATAATGAAGGTGTTGTTGCTCTCCCATAGACTTTAATGGTAATCGCTCATAATCGATGCTCACTATCGAAAAACCTTATCGATAGCAGCCGACTATCGACTATCGCTCGATCTTGATAGCCAACACAATCGCTCAACACTAGTGATGAAATAAAACAAGAAAAAACAGAATCTGAACAGATATCAGCCCATGGAAAGGTAAAAATGGTTAGTGCATACAGTATCTTACTGATTTCACCCATCAGTCTTTACTGAGTGTAATTTTATTAATCTGGTATAGCTCTGTACACAACTATCACATTGCTTGTGGCTGTTTAAAGGTCTTATATAACCATTGTTCCCTTTATATACATTGAAACATATGTCATGTCTGCTTCATTGTATTGTGAAATATCAAATATGACCATAAAAAAAAAATACATATTGTTCACTTAAGCCAGGGGGTTTATAACTTACTATAAGTAATTACTATGAGATACCCATGAGCAAAATGTAAGGAATCTAAAACAGTATATACATTTATTTGGCAGTTAAATCTTCTGTACTTACTGCAAATATTTGAGAATTTATCGAAGTACATTTTATTCAGGCTAGCAGTGTTTCAGCCGTGTTCCCTTATGAAGCCATGTTAGTGTTCATAAATTCTTATAATTATATATGCTGTTTAATTACAATCTGTTTTTTAAAAGGACTTTCCAGTTAACAATTTTATTTTATTACTAGGATAATATTGTCATTTAAAATCAAAAACTTACACTCACCTCTCATTTCAATTTATACCCAGCAATGCGCAGTTTACACTCTGCCTGTCTTCTATTCAATGGGAGATTGCGGTTGCAGCGGTCATATGCCATTGGTTGGATGTCACCTTTCAGAGCACTTCATTCTGAATGGTAACATCAGCCAATGGCACATGACGGCTGCAGCTATTTAAGGGCTGCAATGATGATGTCCCATTGTACAAAACACTGGAAAAAAACAGAAGACTGGTAGAACGTGATGGGTGGATCCCAGGTAAGACGAGAGGCGAATAAAAATTTTTATTTTAAAAAGAAAGCAGTATCCTATTAATAAAATAAAATTATTTATTGGACAACCCCTTTAAGAACACTTTTCTTCTAGAATATATGTGCATTAATCCCTGTGATAGTCCCATGCTTTTGAAGTTCATGTGTGGGATGTTACCATTATTATTACAATTAATGCTAACATACTAAAGTGCCATCAAGTTGGTTTTGCCTACTAGTGATATCACCAGTTAACCTGTATGTCTTCTACGTAGTTACATAGTATAGTTGAAAAAAGACATAAGGCGTGTACAGCAAGTTTAACCAAGGGCAAGGATAAAATGTGGAATGAAGTGGATGAAACGTCATTTTATTTATTTTTTTCTCCTTATTGAAACCCCTAAGGCATAAACCAATCTACCCTAAGAGGAAATATTTCCCTTCTGACCCCAGGTTGCATTCAGACTTGTTCAATGCTCTAAACAATAACTTTATATGGCTTCATGAAGATTAATAAGATTTTGGTTCAAGTAACTGTCTAGGCCTTTTGGAAAACTTTTACTGTTCCTGCTGTAATCAGGCAGTTACCACAGATTCTGTTTGGGTCTTCATTCTAACAGACCAAGTACGGGCATATACTAATGGGCATAGTGTCATTTGGACATACATCCACATACATACATCCACAGAATACAATGCCTGTAGTCCAGCTCATGCCAGGTGATACCCAATGGCATTGTTGTGCTTTAAATACTAATGAATGGGTTAGAAATCAGGGGTTCAAGCAGCAGGGAATGTCCTACATTTACCATTGTATAATTACAACAATAAAGGAGGGGAATGCCCTTTGACTGAGCCTTGTCTCAGGAGCATGATGCTTGATTCGCCAGTGCTGTTAATTGTGATGGGGGGAAGGTAGAAGTTCCACAGTGAAGTGCACAGTAGCCAGTAGTGTTTTTTTACTTTCTTCTGGACAACTTATCAAAAAATCACAGACATAATGAATAATAAATATTGTAGGTAATATGTGTCTATAGTTAACAATACTAAGATGAATACAACAGCAGTTACTAAGATCTCTAATATAAGGATAATCACAATGATAACAACCTGCACAAACTCCTCTAGATAAAAGGAAAAAAAAATCATGGACATATCAGCTTTCTTTATTAGGCACTGAAAGAGTCCTCCTTTGTACAGACTGTTGCATAATTAACAAAGATGTTGGCAACCCTGTTAAAGGGGCAAGAGATGCATTCTCCTCTTCAACACAAGCGACTCACATGAATTTGAGTTTCAATTACCAGTCTCCATCATATATTCTGTAAAAAGTTCTATTTGTTTTGTTAAAATAACAGACACAATGGGCAACATGTATGATCGGGAGTTGCGCCTGTTTTCTGGCAAAAACGGCGCCTCACCGACTCAAATCCCCTGTCAGACGCAGGGATGCGATGTTAGGCGCAGCCTTCGCCACTTTCAGATGTGCCTCACATGAAGGGGCGTGTAATTGACGCAGTGTGGGTGTTCTGGGGCGGGACGCGGCTCATTCGAATACTCCGAGGCATGTATGATCGCTGGGTCAGCAAAGTGAGGCGCATTGCAGCGCTCGCCAGCTCCAACAGGCAGACCTAGTTTATTCTGGTCTAAACGAGCTGGAGGAGGCGAAGTGGAGCGAGAACGTAACATGAGAGGAAACATATAGAAGGTCGCAAAACAAATCCATCTCAGCTCTCAGCTCCGTGCGGCATGGAGTATGATTCCAAAAATCACTTTTATTAGGTGTAAAACATTTTCAGAAAAAGAGCTCAAACCTTCTTTAATAAAAAAAAAAAAACCTTTCCAAAAATGTAGAACGCCGCAACATCAGGAATTAGGATCGTGGAAATTGTCGGGAAATACAGTAATTAAAATTCTGTAAGCGCTTAGGGTAGGAGCGACAGTGACCCATTAAAACCTATGGAGAAGTATTAACTAATCAAAATCAAAGGCGGGACATTTCAAAATACAGTAAAAATGCAGAAAAGAGCTGATTGGTTGAGCTAGCGGGGGATTGACAATCCTGGCCAATCAGAATAGGAGCGACAGGGACCCATTATAACCTATGGAGAAGTATTGACCAATCAAATTCAAAGGTGGGACAGTTCAAAATACAGTAAAAATGCAGAAAACAGCTGATTGGTTGAAGTAGCGGGGGCTTGGCTGTCTCGGACAATCAGAGCGCGAGCTACTTTATCCCATTGTAGTCTATGGCCAGATCGGGGCAATGTAATCTCGGCTCTCAGTGCTGTGCGGCATGGAGTATGATTGAAAAAATCGTTTTTATTAGATGTAAAATATTAACTGAAAAGAGCTGAACCTTCTATAAACATAAATCAATCAAATCCCTAACAACGCGTTTGTCGCCGAGATCGGCGCTACATCAGGAATTGCGATATAGAGAATTGCCGGGAAATACAGTAATTCAAATTCTGTAAGCTCTTCACATTGGTCGGCAGAAACCAACCAATCATAATAGGAGCTACAGTGAACCCTTATAAGCTATGGCGAACTATGGACCAATCAAATTCAAAGGCGGGACAGTTCAAAATACAGTAAAAAGGCAATAAAGAGCTGATTGGTTGAGCCCAGGCGGCAGATATGAATCCACCAATCATAAGTAGTGCGTCTATTTTGAGTGGAGAAAGAAGGGCGCGATAGAAGGGCGCTCTAAAAGTTATTACGAGATAGCCAAGCCCCCGCTACTTCAACCAATCAGCTCTTTTCTGCATTTTTTACTGTATTTTGAACTGTCCCGCCTTTGAATTTGATTGTTCAATACTTCTCCATAGGTTATAATGGGTCCCTGTCGCTCCTATTCTGATTGGCCATGATTGCCAAGCCCCCGCTATCTCACCCAATCAGCTCTTTTCTTCTTTTTTACTGTATTTTGAACTGTCCCGCCTTTGATTTTGATTGGTCAATACTTCTCCATAGGTTTTAATGGGTCACTTTCACTCCTATTCTGATTGGCTGGTTTCTGCCGACCAATGAGAATAGCTTACAGAATTTGAATTACTTTATTTCCCGGCAATTTCCAATATCCAAATTCCTGATGTTGCGCTGTTCTTGATTTTTGGAAAGTGATTTTATTTATGTATTTTTTTAGTAGGTTTGAGCTCTTTTTCAGATAATGTTTTACACCTAATAAAGGCGTAAAGGCGATATTTTTATTCATACTCCATGCCCCATGGACATCTTTAATGATTTTTCGCTGTTTTCCAGCCTGTCCCGAACCGGAATACATGTTCGGCGCAGTCCCGCACTGCGCCTAAGTCCCGCACTGCGCCCCACACACTGGTGAGGCGCGGTGAACTTTTCCCCGCATGTATGAGCGCACCTCCTCGGACGCCGAATATTAGGCGCAGGTCCGCACTGCGCCGCACACATTGGCAAGGCGCGGTGGACTTTTTTTAAAAAAGTGTTTATTTTAAGAAGACATTTTTCTTTTTACAAAACAAATTAGAAACCCAATTACAACCATCCATCAATAACATTCAAACCTTCCAAACTTTGCATTACATGAGGTATCACAACCTATCCTTATAGACAGAAAAACAATTCCTACAATTCGTACAGATTCCAACGTCATCAAATGTAATAAAGCAAATACACTATTCAAGCAGGTTAAGAAAACATTCACCCCCATTCACACCATTCATTCAATTAATCTAGCAGCCGAGTCAGTAGCTCCTGATTACAATTACATCCCACCACCTGCACTCCAACACGCACTCAAGAGTCTAGTACCTAACAGGACTGAGAGGCGAGCCAAAGGCCCCAAATGTCCATGAACCTGTCCGGGAAAACCCTGGCCTCAAAAGTAAGCCTGTATAATGACAAATCTCCATTAACGATTTGCTTCCAGTGGCATAAAGACGGGGCTTTCGGAGGCTTCCAAATTAACAGAATAGTCTTTCTGGCATAAAACATCAGTAATCTGTATAATAGTCTGTCATACTTAGTCTGAATTAAGTCTTCTATCAGGCCAAGGAGACTATTATCTGGAGCGCAAACCCCAGGAAAACCCAACTTCTCATTTATAAACCTATGGACACTGGACCAAAAGGCCCTAATAACAGGACATTCCCAAATCACATGGAAAAAGGAGCCCCTCGCATAACCACATCTTGTGCATTCCGGGGTAGGCAGTTTACCCATACAGGCCCGCCTGGATGGTGTATAATAAACTCTATGCAACCACGTATTCTGTATTAGCTGATCTCTAGCACTAATCACTGTGGCTCACCACGTGGAAGCCAGCTCCTCCATATGATGAGCTTCCAACCCAGGGATATCCTCCGTCCACCTGTCAAAGGACCTTCTCAGAGGGGACGGTTGGCAGCCCAGGATAGTTCTATAGAATTTAGAGACCTGCCGCACCGGGTCTTCCCATCTAGCCAGTGCCTCCAGGGAATCACATGCAAGTTGGATAGAACCCCCTCCAAACTGTTTAAATCATGCGTGGCGCAACTGAAAGTACCTAAAAAGGATCCCTCTATCCGAACCAACCATGCGAGTTAATTCCTGGTAATCCAGGAAATGCCCCTCCACATACAGCTGTCCTAAATATTTGATACCGCTTCGTGGCCAAATTTCAAAATCCTCTCAGGAGACCAACTCTGGCAACCTCATGCTCCTCCACAAGGGGATATAAGGCAACCAGGTGTGTCTATCTCATTCCCCTCGATAAGTCCCCACAAAGAGTGTTGAGTGATTATTATCGACAAAGTTGAAATCGGCACAGTTTTTATGTTGATCGAAATTTTTACATCATGCGATAATATAGGTTAAAATCTGTGCATCATCTATTAAGATCGCGCCATTTTCGGCGCTTCCTGTCATTTTGGCGGCCAGCAAATCAGCTTACAGAATAGAGCAGGGTGAGATGTGTGTGCCAAAAATACCTTTTATTATCCGAATACATTTCAGATACGTGTTTTTTGACTTTGGCGCACTACAGCTTTGTTCATTGAGGCACCTTGCAGTTAAATTTGAATCCAGCAACTTTGTAGTCACCACAGGTGTACTGATAGGTGCCAAAAATACCTTTTAATATCCGTATACATTTCAGACAGGTGTTTTTTTTCACTTTTGGTCAGTCAAGCTTTGTTGATAGATGTACTTTGCAGTTAAATTTGAATACAGCAATTTTGTAGTCACCACAGGTGAATTGAAAGGTGCCAAAAATACCTTTTATTATCCGAATACATTACAGATACGTGTTTTTTGCACTTTTGCCTAGTCCAGATTTGTTGATAGAGCCACCTTGCAGTTAAATTTGAATCCAGCAATTGTGTAGTTACCACAGGTGAATTGATAGGTGCCAAAAATACCTTTTATTATCTCAATACATTACAGATATGTGTTTTTCTACTTTGGCGCACTACAGCTTTGTTCATTGAGGCACCTTGCACTTAAATGTGAATACAGCAATTTTGTAGTCACCACAGGTGAATTGAAAGGTGCCAAAAATACCTTTTATTATCCAAATACATTACAGATACGTGTTTTTTGCACTTTTGCCCAGTCCAGATTTGTTGATAGAGCCACCTTGCAGTTAAATTTGAATCCAGCAATTGTGTAGTTACCACAGGTGAATTGATAGGTGCCAAAAAATAACTTTTATTATCCAAACACATTACAGATATGTGTTTTTCTACTTTGGCGCACTACAGCTTTGTTCACTGAGGCACCTTTGCACTTAAATGTGAATACAGCAATTTGTAGTCACCACAGGTAAATTTGAAAGGTGCCAAAAATACCTTTTATTATTCGAATACATTTCAGATACGTGTTTTTTCACTTTGGCGCAGCCAGCTTTGTTGATAGATCTACTTTGCAGTTAAATGTAAATACAGCAATTTGTTTTGATTGAGGATTTGGGGAAGCTGTATTCCCGTCTTTTAATAAGAGATTTCCAAAACTTTTCCATCCCTTTAAAATTTTTATTTTTCTAAACAGGAGCAAATTCGGGTTTTTAAGCGAGCAAAGAGGGGGGGTAGGACAGGGGGTAGGGGTACGAGAGAAGGGTGCCCCTTCCCATGCTGGTGCAACACGCATCCACGGATCGAGTTGCGGGACCGCGGGGCCGTCATCGCGGGGCAGGGCCCTGTGAATCTCAGTAACGAACACGTCGCCATTGTCCTTCATGGTTTAAGCAACCTCCCATCCACATCTTCCCTCCTCTCCCCCCATCAGGGCCACAAATGTCATCATCAGCATCACCAGCATCCCCCCAACATGAACACCCCAAAATGTAAGTGTACCCCCCACTGGGGATAATCCATTTTTGAGACCTCTTTGTGAAAAAAATGCGGTTGGGGTCAGAAGGCTTCAAAAGATCAAGAAGGCAAAGAGGATAAATTTTCTCTGTTTTGATCCCATTAAAATGATGCTATAGGGGAGAAAGGAAGCCAGTCAATCGGCAAAAACCCAGGGGGTCGGCAACGCCTTGCGTCCCTCTTGCTTTACCCCGCTCCTGGATGCAGAATGTCAGGACGACAAAGTCACCTTTTTGATGATGATGATGATGACACATGCGGATCCAACGGGGTTTTTCAGAAAATTTTTGCTGCGAGTAGGCTTGCGACAAATTGAAATCGCAAGTTTTTAGGGTGATCAAAATTTCCAGATCATGCGATAATTTAAAGGGTTAAAAACTAGCTCATCTTTTAAGATGGGCCCTTTTTTTCGGCGATTCCTGTAATTTTGGCGGCCAGAAAAATCAGTTAAGAAAGGGGGTGAGATGTGTGTGCGACTATGACTGGATGTTATGGTTGCGATTGGCTGGAAAATCACATGACCTCTTTTTACTAGAACACTTTTCCTGTTTCACCCTCAGGTCTCCAGCGTCTCATGGGATGGGAAACCGCGCTCTGCCTGGGGCCAAACACTCACGAAATTATCATTTCTGCACAGAGAAACCTCTACTTTTAGCTGTGATCCTTCAAATTTAGTTATATTAGAGATTAAAGATTCTATGTAGTTTAGGTAGAGAATTTTAAAGGAGCATCTCCGCTGAAAATTTTCAGGGGGGGGGAGCAGGGGGGGGCCCGGGCGAACACAGACAAGCCTATCTATAAAGAACACTGATAAAGTTCATCAAGATTTATGTAGACAGGGAGGGGAAATATCTTTATTTTTAACAGTTTGCTATTGAAATATTTCCTGGATTTGGCACCCCTTAACTTATATTGGATACAAAACATTTCTAGTAATGCAGGTCTTTTTTGTTGGGTGCAAAACTCCACTTTTTTTCGTATACATTTAGATTGTGTTTTTTAAAAATTTTACCCATTACACCTGTGACTTTTGTATACCCCACCTTGCAGAAAATTTACAATCCAGCAACTTGTAGTCAGCACAGGTTGTTGTTGCCAAAAATACCGTGTATCATACGAAAACATAACATTTAGGGTTTTTTTTTTTACTTTTGCGCACCCAGCATTGTTCATTGACGCACACCCAGTAAATCTTAAAACAGCAATATATATTCACCACAGGTGAATTGAAAGGTCAAAAAATCCCGTGATCATACAAAACATAACAATTACTTTTTTTTTTGACTTTTGCACACCCAGCATGTTCATTACGCAGCATCCACGTAAATCTTAAAACAGCAATTCTATATTCACCAAGTGAATTAAAAAGGTGCAAAAAATACGTTTATTATACAAAAAACATAACAGTTACGTGTTTTTTGACTTTTGCACACCCAGCATTGTCATTGAGCAGCATCACGTAAATTTCAAACAGAAATTCTATATTCACCACGGGTGAATTGAAAGGTGCAAAAAATACCATTTTATTATACCAAAACAAAAAAGATACGTGTTTTTTTGACTTTGCCCAGTCCAGATTTTTTGATAGACACCTTGCATTTAAATTTGAATCCAGCAATTTGGTTTTGATTAAGGATTTGAGGAATAGCTGTAATTTCGTCTTTTAATAAGAGACTTTCCAAAACATTCCAAAACCTTCTCAAATTTTTATATTTTTGAACATGGAAGCAAAATCGGGTGGTTAGCGAGCAAAGAGGGGGTAGCACTTTGAAGTAGAGGTACGAGAGAAGTGCTCCTTCCAGTGCTGGCGACAACACGCATGCCAGCTGATCGTCTTTTTCAGGACCACAGGCCTGTCATCGCTGGGTGAGGCCCTGTGAATCTAAGTAACGAAAAAACGTCCCCAAATCTGTCCTTCAGGGGTTAATGAAAACCTGCATCTAGCAGTCTTACCTCCTCGTCCTCGCAGTCACGGCCACAAATGTCTCATCAGCATCACACATCCGTCCAACATGAAGCAGCCCAATGTCAACTCGTGTACCCACCAAATGTGGGTAATCCATTGTCTGCGGACCTCTTTGATTACAAAATGCGTTGGGTCAGAAGGCATGTTAAAAGATCAAGAGGATGATTATCTGCTCTGACGCCCAGTTACTGATGCCATCAAGGAGGTGAAGGAAGCGTCAATCGGCAAAAATCCCGGGCGGTCGGCAACGCCTTGCAGTGCCCATTCTGTAGCCCGCAGCTTCTGATGCAGAAAGTCAGGGCGACCAAGTACCTGTGGTGATGATTATGATGAACGACATTGCGGATCCATCCTGTCTTTTCGCAGAATTTTCTTGCGAGCACTTCCATCAGTACGAGGAGGAAGACTATGGGGTTAGTGTCAATTTCGGGTCCCGCCACAAAAAGGGAAAGGGGGGTCGCAGAAGTCCGCTGATTGATTCCGCCAGCCCCGCAGCGCAAACTCCGCTCCTAGCTTTCGCCGGGCAAAAAGGTCCCGGACCTCTCCAAGCCGGCCCTTTTTGAGCAAGCCTCTATTCACCCAGCGATTTTCATATGCCGCCTTTGCCGTAAACGCATAATTAGAGCAAGAACTTAAAGTGGTTAACCACCACCAACATGTCTAGTCACATGCAGCGAATCATTAGTTGAAATGGAGAAACTTGGCCAAAAAAGGCCAAACGACGCCGGGCTCCAACCATTGTCAAACCCTTTTCTCCGCCTCCTCCTCCTCCGCACCACCAAGGTTCCTCAGCTGCCCATGTCTCTCAGAGTCCCTGAATCAGAGATCAACCTCCGCTTCCCGCCTCCACCGTCGCCCGAGTACCACAGCACCACCAGGACCCATCCCTACCCCTTCTCCTTCCGCCAGTTTGAAAGACCTGCACGCGTACAGCGACCAGTCTAGCAGCCACCTCTGCTCCCGGTTGGGAGCAGAAGAAACACTTAACCCAAACCATCCCAAAGTCAAAAGCCGAAAAGTCGGCATTCCAGGCTTTTGGCCTTGGAAATGGGGCCTTTCCATCGGTTGGACACAGATGGGTTCCGCCACGGTCATGGCCCTCGCCTGCCCCCAATACAGATGCCGAGCAGGCATTTCTTTGCCAGAAAAGCCGTCCCTGCCCTGGCCACCCACTGTTCATCTAAAATTTCAAGCGCGTTGTCTGGCATCGTGTCCGGAAAAAGTCCATCTTCACCCCACCGACACAATGGACTTAGCAAGCATGGCCCAAGCCTGCTATATCTCTGTGACAGCTCACTGGGTGAGCTGGGTGGATGTCTCTGGGGGTGACGGTGGCTCTCAGGCTAAGGCGCACGCTCTTCAAAACCGCAGGGATTGTGCAGGGCTCTTTCCCCCAAGGTCCTCTGGTTGGGATCACGTGCCCAGAGACACCAGCCGGTTGAAAATTAATCTGCCTTGGAGACCGTCCACACACAGGTCAGGAGCTGTGGACGGCTCTAAGCAACGAGGACCGAGCGCTGGCTGGGTGACAAAGAACCTTGTGCCAGGCAAGGTGGTGGGCGAATAACGGGCGAAATCTGCTGGCCGCCCTTAAGATGGTAGGCTGGAGCACATCCTTGCCTGGCACATGTCATGAACCTTGTCGTCCAGAAATTTCTAAAAATGCTACCCGGTCTGGACTCCTGCTGAGGAAGGCTCGAGGTCTGAGTTCGCACCTTCCGCCGTCGCACCCTGCTTCGCCCGCCTGGCTGCGTTGCAGCGTCAGCTCGGCCTCCCGTCCAACCGTCTCATTGTTGACGTGGCAACATGCTGGAATTCCACCCTCCACATGCTCCACGATTGTGGCAGCAGCGCAATGCCTTACGCAGTACGAAAATTACACATGGCCTGACAAGCACGGTGCGGACCTCGGGTATTGAACCACCGAGAGTGGAGGCAGGTGAAAGACTCTGCACCATCCTTGCCATTTTTGAAGAAACCACCAAAATGGCCTTTCGGACAATGCCCTTTTCAGCTTTGAGAAATTGTGGTAAATTTTAGTTCTGGAACGATCGTTGGGACACGCGGGAAACAACAGGCCCACCAGCGACGGGGGGAGAGGAGACACAATGCGGACACGGAGCCTTTCCTCCGCAAATCCAAAAGGGCCCAAAATTTTAAAATTTTCCCATGGGTCTCATTGGCAGGGGTTTTGGGGGGTCCAGAGCTAGTGCAAGGTGGCGAAATAGCCCCCAGGGGCACCCCATCTCGGGAATTCAGGGCTTGTTTTTTTGAAGCGTGCCGGAGGCAGCGGAGGGGGAAGGAGGAGGGGGTTATTCCTAGACACCGATGTTAACGACTTTCCCTGCCTTAGAAAGGGGTTTTGGCGGGGAATTTTGGGTTGGGGGGCGGAAAAAGGGGGGGGAAAAGGGGATGGGGGGAAAAAAAAAAAAAAAAAATTGGGGGTTTTTGCTGGGTGCCCCTCAAAACCCAGAGGTTTTGGGAAATAAAGGGGCCCCATCTTTTCACATGAGTGCTTGGATGCTCCATTTCCCCCAACCTAAATCCCCCGCTTTAAAAGGCCATCAAAATGAACAACAGTTACTGAGTGGCCACCCCCCGGGATCCCCGGTACAAAACAAAACTCAGCACTTTCCTTCCACCCCCCCAAAAAAGAGAAAATGCAGGAAATGGAACCTTCCCTGATTGATCAACGGGAGACAATCTTTGCGCCCGCTTAAACGTTCCCCAAATGTCACGGGGGAAAAACAACACCCAGCGAGGGACGGGCATAGATTTGGCCAAGTAGGCGTAGGGCAGCAGCAGGCAAGGTGGGGGAAGCCAAAATGGGTAAACCTCTGGCAATCTTTTTTTCCCCCCTCCCCAAAACCTTTCAATGCAGGGCACCCATCCAACACACAGAGTTTCACTTAAAAATCAGGTGCACGACTATCTGCGTCCAAAAACTGATTTTTTTTGCATTTTTTTTTCCGGGCCCAAATAGACTTCTGGGTACCCCAAAAGGGACAAATTTCCCCCCGAGCTGGCTCGTATCCCCCATAGAGGTGTTGTCCTGCCCACAGCCAGCGTCAAACGAGCGGCCCTTTCAGCACAGCTGGGGTTTCATTACAGAAAAAAACGCACCCGGGCCTTTCCACAGTTTAATGGGGATCGTTTAAAATTTCATAAAGATGAATCAGGCAGGGATCTCTAAATATGTTGGGGCCCCCAATTTGGGCCGGGGTCCCGATTAGTTCCCGGCAAACTTCCCCTTCCCTTTTTCAAACAGAAATGGCCCCCCTTGAAAACTTTTTTTAAATAAATCTTTTTCTTACTGAAATTTTTTTTTTCTCTTTTCCTCTTTTATTCTTTTTTAACGGAGGGACGGGTAAAAGAAAAGAAAGGGTTTTCATGAAAAACACCGTTTTCCCAATTTACTCATTTTAAATCTTAAGAAGTTTCGCATTTTTCAAGGGTTTTGAGGCATTTTGCTGTGAGATACAGCTAAATTATGGCCCTTTTTGGAAAGAAATGGGTTCTAAGGGCTTTCTCCCTCACAATTTTAATAGTGGTTTAGAATAAAATTTTTAAATTAATTTTTTTGGGGGTCTGTAGCTGTGAGATACAGCAATAATCATGGTCCTTTGGAACAGAAATGGGGCTTTTTAAGGGGCCCTTTTTCTCCCTCAAAAATTTTTTAAAAAAAATTTTTGGGTCTGCGTTTTAAAAAGGGGAAAAAAAAAAAAAAAAAAAAAGAAAAAAAAAAAAAAACTACTGGCCCCATTATAAAAAATGTTTTTCAAACAGCCCTTTGTTCTTCAAAATTGACCAAAGTGGCTAAAGGGGGCCCATGTTTTTAAATTTTTTGGGGGCTTTTTGCTTTGAAATCCCAGCAATACTACAGTCCATTCAAAAAAATTTTGGGTTTCTAAAGACATTTGTTTTTCAAAATTTGGGTCAAAAGTGGCCAGGGGTTTCATGTTTTAAATTTTTTTGGGGGCATTTTTCTGTGACATGCACTTATCAAACGGGTCCTATTCTAAAAAATGTTGTTTCTAACAGAAAAATTTTTTTCCCCACAATTGCCCCCAAAAGGGGCCCCAAGGGTCATCTTTGAATTTTTGGGGGCATTTTGCAGTGACAGCAGCAATACAACGGGGCCTATTCAAAAAAATGTTTTTTTCTAACAGAAAATTTTGTTCTTCACAATTGTCAAGATGGCTCAAGGGTGATGGTGCTGTCAGAAAAAAGAATAGGTAGGACACTGTTAATGGACACATTTGCAAAATAAACTTTTTTTTTTTGCAAGATTTTAACATAGCTAAACAAACCCCGTTTTTGAGAAAAAACCCATTAAATACAAAAAAAAAAAGAAAACAAAGACAGGGGGGATTCCCCTCCTATTTTAAAAATGTGTTTTCTAGAATTTTAAACCCACTAAAAAACTTGCATGAAAAAAATAGCTGGGAAAAAAATTTCCCCTTTAATTGTACAAGGGGGGTACCGGGAAAACTTTTACCAATGTAAATTATTGAGAACATGGATAAGGAGCACGGACAGAGAACAAAGTACAGGACAATTTTTCCCCCACCCCGTTTATAAAATGGGGAAAAAGAAATGCCAAGCAAAAAGGGGGCCTTGGGGGTAACCCGGAGCATTAAAACCCCCAGTATTTCCAATTAAGCTCAAAAAGGGCCCCCACTCATACGGGGGCAACGCTTTCCCAGGGCTTGACTGTGTACTGAGGAAGCCCGGAGTTCTCACACTTCCGCTTCCCACTCTGCTTCACACGACAGTTTTTTTTTCTGCGTCCCTTTAGGGCATTTTAAAACCCGCGTGTTTTAAAAGATGACGGGCGCCAGCCCGGGGGTCTCAAACCCCACCCACTTAACTCCGGCCCTGGGTCATGCCTGTGGCCCCAGGACAGTTCTAGTCAATGTTCCCCGTTCAAAAAAAAAAGGGGGTTAAAGACTTCCTTTTTCTGGCACTTTGAAAAATGGGGGGGCAACGGGGGTTTTTTTGGTCATACTGGTTGGGCCCCGGACATGGGCATTTTAAAGTCCATTCAACTAAAAAGGGGGTTGAAAGACCTTTTTTTCTTGGGCCTTTTTTAAAAAGTGGGTCAACGGGTTTAATGGTCATTCTTTGGTACAGGAAGATATAGTTAAATCTCCAGTTCAACTAAAATGGGGTTGAAAGACCCCCTTTTTGTGGCACTTTTTTAAAAACTTGGGGGGCATGCAGGTTTTTGGGTCAGCTGCTTCCCCGGGCAGGGGGTATTCAATTTTCCCGTTCAAGTAACATATGGTTTAAATCAAACGCCTTCTGGCACTTTTTAAAAATTTTTGGGTAAGCAGGTTTAAGGGGCATGCTGTGGTTTCAAAGACAGGGTAGTTTAATGGTCGGGGACTTTTTTTTTTGTGACTTTTTTTAACCCAAGTGTGTTGGGCCCAAGATGTACACGTATCCATTAGAATTTTTGTGGAAGTTAATTTTAGCTTTCCAGCCCAGTTTGGGGGTAAAAAATGAAGGTGTTTTTGCCCCCCTCCCATGACTTTAATGGAAAACGCTCATAATCATGCTCACTAACGAAAAAAACCTTTTTGAAAAGCGGCCGGGCTATCGACTAACCATCGGGTCTCGATAGCCAACCCCAATCGCCAACACTACTTTCGAGCGCTTCATCACTGGAAAGAAAGGGGGAAAAACAAGGGGGATTTAGTTCGGTACCCCCCTCAAAAAAAGGGAAGGGCGGGCCCCAAAGTCCACTGATATGGAAACCCCAGCCACGGTCACGCAAACCCCCGCTCCTCCCCTTATCGCCGTCAAAAAAATTTCCCCCACCCTCCCCAAGCCTGGGCCCACTTTGAGCAAGCCCCTATTCAAACCCGCGATGTCCCTATTCACCTTTTCCGAAACGCAACTGGCACCACTACTATTTTTTGGCCCGATTTAGAAAAAAGGAAGTAATGAAAGCAGATATGGGAAAAAGGCCTAAGTCTAAATGTGGGATTGGCTTAAAAAAGGGTTTTCCCAAATTAAAAAAAAAAGAAAAATATCTAGATCTGTTTTATAAAAAATATAAAAAAACATAAAACCTGAAATGTTTGGGGAAGGGATCTCTGAACCAACCCGCAGCATGGTATAAGCCACATCAGGGAGCAAAGTCAAAGTAGGTCCCGGTATTCACCAGAGTCCGCCACAAGGGAGGGCGGGGGTTCTGCTTTGGGGGGAAACCCCCAAAATTCCCCTACCCATGATACGACTTTTCTTTCCCGTGGTGGCTTGGGGGGTTTCGTGGTCAGGGAATTTAAAAACAGAGACAAAGTCAGGGGCAGGCGGAGAGGTCAGGGTACGCAGCAGACAACGTGGTCAGAAGAACAGGCAGAAGGACTGGTAAACAGCAAAGACAGTGAATGCTTTCACTATGGTACGGAAACCAAAAATCTGGAAAAGAGATCAGAAGGTGTAGGCAAAGTTTAAAACTTTAGGGGCAGGGGAGCAAGATTGTGGGTAAAATTGGGGTTTTTTCAAACGGGGAGCCCGGGGGAAAACAAACCAAAGCGACATAGGGACCTGGTTTCGCCCCATAACATACTCCCCCCCCCCTTTAGGCCTTCACCTGTTCTTTAGAGTCTAAGAAAGAGGGAATTTATTAAGAAGCCTGGGGCATTAAAAATTTTTAAGGGTTTTTTCCCCGAATCGTTTTTTTCCCGGCCCAAATTTCCTTTTCCCAGTCGATTAGAATTTCGAATTTCGAAATGCGACCCTTGTAGCTATGCCACTGGACATAGGCTTGGGATAGAAGTGATTGAGGATTAAGGGCTTCAGGAGGGAGACATGGAAAGACATTGGAATACGTAGGATCGAAGACAGACAAAGTTTTTAACATACTGGGTTCACTTGGCTGATCACTGGAAAGGGACCAAGGAATCGTGGACCAAACTTCAGACATGTAACCTTGAGTCAGATATATCTGGTAGCTAACCACACTTTGTCCCCAGGACAGACTACGGGGGTTGTCTGGGCTTTTTATCCATTTGAGCCTTCATTTTGGACGAAGCGCGTAATAGAGACTGGCGAGTTTCACAGCTAGAACTTCAGAGGAAGTTGGCATAGGAAGATACAGTCTGGGGTAATGCCCATAAACCACATATAAAAAGGGAAAGGAAACAGTACATTCTCCATGATGATTATTATATGAAAACTCTGCCCATGGCAACATGGTAAGTCATCTTTATGTGAGTTAACAAAATGGTGAAGATAGGTACCTAAAATTTGATCCACCGGCTCTATTTGCTTGTTGCTGTGGGTGGTAGGCCAAGGAGAAGTCCATCTTCACCTGCATCTTGGTGCATAGGGCACACCAGGATTTGGAGACAAACTGGATCCCCTGTCTGAGACAATGTGCTGAGGCAGACCGTACAAGCGTAAGATGTGATAAAAGAACTGAGAAGCAAGTTGGGGAGCAGAGGGTAAGGACATCAAGGGAAGAAAATGTGCCATTTTACAGAATCAGTCAAGGACCACCCAGATGATCGTGCAGCCAGATGAGGGAGGCAGATCCATGACAAAATTAAAGATGATATGCACCCAGGGTTTTTCAGGCATGGGTAGTGGAAGGAGGAGACCAGCCGGTTTCTGGCGCGGGACCTTTATTATGGGCACAAGTCAGACATGCGGCCACAAATTGCTTGGTGTCTTGGGACAAGGTTGGCTACCAGTAATGTTGAGAGATCAGCTGTAGCATCGTGTGGACTCTGGAATGACTAGCCAATCTAGAGGCATGACCCCAGGTGAGAATCTGCTATCTACGACCTGAAGGAACCAAAGTTTTACCTCGAGAAACTTTTTATAGAAGGATGAACGCCATAGCGATCAGGCTTTTTCGTTGGAAGGATATGCAAAAGTGGTGAATCGAGTCCCACAGTATCGGAAGTAAGGGAGAGAGCATCAACCTTAACATTCTTGTCAGCTGGTCTGAAATGTAACCAAAAATTGAAGCAAGACAAGAAGGGGGACCATCGCAGCTCCAAGCATTCTGCTGTCTGTAAATACAAGAGATTTATGTGATCAGTATATATTAACCGGGTGGCAAGCCCGCTTCAGCAAATGGCGCTATTCTTCCGGGGTCAATTTTATGGCAAGCAACTCGCGATCTCCAATGGTGTAATTTCTCTCCGTAGGAGGAATGTTTTAGAGAAGAAGCCACAGGTGATGGTCTTCCTCTTAGAAGTTTTCTGTGTGGCAACAGCCCAGGTCCCCACAGTGGAGGTGTCCACCTGAAGGAAGAATATTTTTTCTGGATATGGTCGAGACAATATAGGGGCAGATGCAAATGCAGACTTCAGATAAGAATTCCGTCTCTGGTAACCAGAGTTTGGGATTGCTGTTCTTGGTAAGCTCTACTATGGGCACCACCATGGTAGAGAAGTGAATTATAAATTGTTGGTAATGATTCGCGAACCCTAAAAAATGTTGTTAAGCACGGTGTCCCACGGGGCGGGGCCATTTCAGTACAGCAGAAAACTGGGCAGGGTCCATTTGCCTTTATCAGAGATGATGTAGCCTAGGAAGGGGAGTCTGGACTGTTCATGTATTCCCATTTTGAGCTTGTCATAGTGGTGGTTGCTATGTAAACAACTAGGGACTTGACGGATGTGTCCATGATGAGACTCAAGGTTAGACAAGAAGATTAGGATGTCATCCAGATGCACGACAACACAAACCTAAAGAAGATCCCTGAAGATTTTGTTGACGAAATCCTGGAAGATGGCAGGGGCATTGCATAGGCAGAATGGAATCACTAGGTTAAAGGCAGTCTTCCATTCGTCACCTTTCCAAATGCATATCAAGTTGTAGGCCCCCCCACAGGTCAAGTATAGTAGAGATCTTGGCTCAATGAAGACAGTCAAAGAACTCTGAGATTGGAGGCAATGGGTACTGGTTCTTTATGGTGATCTTGTTGAGACCCCGATAGTCAATGCAAGGGTGAAGTGATCCATCCTTTTTTTCCATGAAGAAGAACCCAGCACTGGTTGGAGAGGAGAACATGAAACCTTTATGTAGGTTCTCTTTGATATACAGTTGGCTGACATGGCCTGGGTTTCGGGCACAGACAATGGGTAGACTCTACCCCAAGAAGGAGTTGTACCAGGCAGGAGGTCTATGGGGCAGTCATAGGCCTAGTGTGAAGGTAGACCTGGCATCAGATTAGGAGGCATCGGTAGAGAAGGATAACGTACCAGACGAGGGCTATACGGCAACGAGAGTGGCATCCAGGACTCCAGCATGTGACTTCCCCTGTTTGCCAGTCAAACACGGGAGCAAGGCGCTGCAGACACGTTGATCCATCAGGAGTGCAGATGAGGAAAAGAGCAAGACATGGAGAATAAGCTTCTCTCTATGTAGAACCTCCAGTTGAAGCGTCAGAGGTTCAGGCTGAAACTGAAAGGAGTCCCTCAGGCATTCTCCATTTATGAAAGAGATAAACAAAAGTTTGTTCAGGCGAACCACCGGGAGATGGTACTTAGAAATCAGGGAGGCATAGATGAAAGGAACTGAGACGGACCGGCATGGTCAAATGTGGAGAGGTAGTATTCACATCTAGGGACGTCTTTCCCACAAAGGCTAGGTATGGAAGTTTCTTGGGTGCAGTTGGCAGTACTTAATGAAGTGCTCAGAGCTTCCACAATTAAAGCAGAGGCAGTGCTGGTGACGATTAAAGTGTTCTTCCACAGTCAGGTATGCTTTATCCACTTGCACGGGTTCATCAGGGAATACCGTTGATGGAGGAAGTGGAGGCCTTGGAAGACGATATTGCAGAGCAGTCTCGCATTGCAAGCAGAGCTCTTGTTGCCTCTCAGAGAACCGTATATCAATTCTGGTGGCCAGGTGGATAAGCTCATCCAAAGAAGAGGGAAGATAACAGACAGCCAGCTCATCCTTGATTCTTGTGGTGAGGCTTTGCCAAAAGTTAGCAACAAGAGCATCGTTGCTCCACCTGAGTTTGGACGAGAGTGTGTGGAATTGCACCGCATATTGTTCCAACATAAAATCACCCTGTCGTAAGAAGAGCAGCCGCAGCAGAGGACACCCACCCCGGTTCCTTGAATACACTTTGGAAGGATTCCACAAGAGCAGAGAGATTAGCCACTACAGGATTACCTCGGTCACAGAGAGGTGTGGCCCAGGGCTTCAGTAGATAGGAGACTTAAAACAAATGCCACCTTGGCTTGCTTTGTATAAAACTGGTGTGCCATCACCACCATGTTAATAGAACATTGGCTGAAGAATCCTCTGCAGATTTTTAGATTCCCATCGTAGCAAGACAGGAAAGAGAGGTGCAGTGTAAGGCCGATAAGATGGGCTTGCTGTGGGTGGTGGTGTAGTCGGAGGTAGACGGGCAGCGAGGTTCTGCATCATGGTGACCAATTGATCAATTTGCTGGCTTTACTGCGCCACTATGATCATGACATCCTAGAGATCAGGCAGAGACACCCTGGCGGAATCCATGGCAAGATTGTACTGTAATGTTGGTGGTGTGGATTCACTGAACCACCCCCAAGGTGATGGTTTAGTCTAAGTATTTTTCCCGGTTTTCACCAGAGGCTACGAAAGGGCCCGGGGAGGGGGGGCTTGCTGCGTCGGGAGACTATCAGGTCTCTACACCTGTTGTGACTTGCATTTGGTAGTGGCCGGGGTGTGCGTGGTACAGAATCGTAGGCAGAGATGAAGTCGGGGGGAGGTAGAGAGGTCAGGGAAAGCAACATGGCAAGAAGAACAGGCAGAAGGACTTGTAAACAGCAAAGAAGGAAATACTGTTGAGATGCTTTCTCAAAGGGGCCCGGGAACACCCAAATATCGGGCCCAAAAAGGGTTTCAGGGGGGGGTAGCAAGATAAAGGTTTGGCACCCGGCAATTAACCAATTACCACACACTGGTGCTTTAAATCTCACAGAGCAGGAGCGTGGAGCTGTGAGTACGTAGCAGCAGGGGGGCCGGGGAGACACAACGCACCCGGGGCCCCAACATAGGAATGTGGGGGCGACTCGTAACTTTTCCTTTGTATCCCACCAGGTTTCTTTTGGGGCTTTTTGTTTTTCCCCCTTTTCAGCAGTTGATATTTAAACCAATAGGGCAGCCAATAGGGGGCCCTCAGGGGGTTTCACCGCCTTTCTCCTGAAATCACCCCCTCACCCGAAATAAACAGAAAAGTTAAAAATGTAAAGAAAAAAAATTAAATAGAAATTGACAGTTTAAAGAAAACGGGTTTGGCTCAGGTTTTTTAAAAATAACTCTAAACGGGAAAAATCAACAAAGATTTCCCTTGCAGCCATATCACCGAAACAGGGGGGTTTGAAAATTAAAGATAAAGTTTTTTTTGTTTTTTTTTCCCAGTTTAAAACCCTATTTTTTAAAATTCCTTTAATGACCATAAACTAAAACAAACAATCCATTGTATACGTGCCGATCATTTTGGAGAAATTTTTTTGGGGAAAAAATTTTCGTAACGGTCATAAAACCTTTTTCCAAAAAATTGGGCCCCACAAGGGGTCCTTAACGAGCAGGGATACTTTCTAAAATTTTTAATAAAATCTTTTTTTAATCTTGACCCACCCCCGGTCCCACAGGCCTTCCTAAATTTAATCATGGTTCACCCCCAATGGTATTTAAATTTTGAAAAACAAAAAAACAAACATTTTCTCCAAAGTATTATGTATCCAGAATAAACCACTCAAAACCCAATAAAAAGGGACCATCCGGATATCCCCAAAAAACGCCAAAAGGGCATTGTTAGTTGGGGGACTTTGTATTCTAGGAGGGGAAAATTCCCTACAAACTAGTTTTGCACTACGTAATTTTTCTTTCCCCCTCTTTTAGCATCCCTTTAATATATTTGGGCCACAATGCTTAAATAAAGTTATTTTTTTTTTTAGTAAGAATTGCCTATATCTACTTTGTGTGCTGTGGAACCTCCACTCCTAATCAGTGACTTATATTGAAAGATTTCTTAAAACTGGGGAAATGAAAAAGGGGAAAATTGCCCTGTAAAATAACAAGATTAAGCTAGAGATGGCCGAAAGTTTTTCAAAAAATTTTGGGTTCGGTCCCTTGGGCCCAAAATTTTTCCCCAAAAATCGTTTCGGTTTCCCAATTACTTCGGGCCCAACCCCTTAAAAAACAGCTATTTCCACTGGGCCCCCGGGGCCGCAGGGTTTCTGTAGAAAAATTGTGCCGGGTTTTAAAAATGCAGATTTGGGGCTTTTTGGTTTTGGGCTTCATCAATGTTGTGTTTTTGTATGCCCCCCAATGATGCCGCCGGGTCTTAGAAAACCCCTTTACTATAAAATTCCCTGGGCACTTTTTAAGAGGGGAAAAAAATACCAAAAAACTCAAGCGGGAAAAGTAAACCCTTGATAAAAACAAGACGAAACTGGAAAAAAAAAGCTGAGAGCTCAGGGGGCAACTTTTTTGGAAGGGGGTGTGGGGGGTGACGGCGGCAGCCACACCAGCATGAGGGCAGGGGAGTGGCACAATGACATTTTGGAGGGGGCCCCAAAAAAGTTTAGGGCCCCAGAAATGGGCCCCAATGAATTTCAGTTTTGGAGGGGCACGGGGGCCCCGCAGTATGAAAGGGCGACAAATGGCCAATTACTTTTTGGAGGCGGGAAAAACATATTAGGGCCCCAGGGGGTGGAAAAATCCCCAGTGGGGGAGGGCCGGCGGCTCAGTATGGGTCAGGCAGGGCACAAAGACATTATGGGGAAAGGGGGCAAAACAGTATTAGGCCACAGGTGGCACAATGAATTTAAAAGGTGGGGGGGTTACGGGGGGCAGCAGTATGAGGTCAGACAGTGGCACAAATTCATTATGGGTGGGGGCAAAACAGTAATTTGGCCCCAGGTGGCACCCTTTATACAGTTTTGGAGGTCACGGCGGCAGCAGTAAAGAAAGGGCAAAACGTGGCCCCCCCAATTTTCATTAAAGGAAAGGGGGGCAAAACGGATTAGGGCCACAGGGGTGGCCCCAAAAGATTTCAGTGTGGAGGTCCCCGGCCGGGGGCAGCCTATGAGGTCAGGGGCATTTGGGAAAAATGCATTTAAGGGGTGGCATCAAGGGGGGGTGGGGGGGCGGCATAAGGGAATAGTGGGTTTAAAGGGAGGGATTTTTAACCCAGACTGACGCCTAAAGGCAAATTTTGGTTGTTTGGAAAACCTGGCCGGGTCCCCCGCCCCGATTCATCTGGAAAAAAAGGGCCCCGTCGTTTCAACATTTTTCCCCTGGACAAGGGGGGGTTCTCCTTGGGGTAAAGATGGCCCCCCCCCGCATTTAACAAACCCCCTCTGAAAGCCACAATAATGGCCCGGGGAGGACAGCTTTCCCCTGCAAACTTCGGCAATTGCCCGGGCCCACCCTCAGTTTTTGGGGTGCCCCATTTGTCCCGCGGTTTTTCTAAACTGGGGGGTGGCAGAGTGCTGTCCCAAATAGGCCAAAAACCTTTTTTGGGTTTAGGGGAAAGCTCCATTTCCGCTTGCTGCTGCTGCTTGCTGGTGACCCGCCCCCCCCACTAGGCGGGGGTTTTAAGGAACTGCTCTTTTGTGAATCCAGACTTAGGGGGGAAATGGGTGATGGACCCGGTTTCTGCTCAACCCCCCCCACCTTCCCCCCAGCACCAGCGGAGTAGTCCCAGGAGCGCCCGAGGGAACCCCCCGGTTTAGACCTGTCAAAAGGGCGGGCGATGCTGGGACATTTTGGCAGCGGCCCCCAATGTTTTCGGAGGAAATTTCCCATATTTTTTAGTTGTCCCTTTCCCCCTCAATACTGGGGAAAAAAAGGGTCCCTTTTTTTTTGGGAACCCGGTTTTTCAGGGTTTTCCCAAAAAGGGGGGGAGCCAAAAGGGGCATCCCCTGCCGGATGCTGACTAAATTTGGCTGTCCCCTAGGCCAGGCAAAATAAGGCTTCTGCGGGAATTTGGGAACAAGTGACCCCCGAGGGGCTCCCTGTCCAATTTTCCCTTGTATTAAATGCCACGGTTTCTTGGGAGTCATCTGCCTCGTCTTCCTAACCCATCCCCCTCCTTTCCCGCTGCTCCTTCTCCCTCTCTTGTAAACCCGGGTAGGGGAAAAACCCCTCATTTTTACCCCGACAATGGGGTTCTGCTCCATAGTTTCCCCCTCCTCCCTTTCCCCCTCCCTTTTTAGTCCCCAACCGGGCTCATGTGGCCCCCGAGATTTTGTCCCCCACATCCCAGTCCCCCGCCCGGGCAATTTTTTGGGATTGTTCCAGGACATGAAAAACAAATGGAAAGACGTTATTTATCCCGTAGTCCGGGGACCCGACAAATAAAAGTGGGGCCCCCTCGAAAGGCCTCAACAAACCCGGGAGGTGTCAGCAAAGAGCTGCCACCCGGCTGCATCAAATTTTACACAGGGGTAAATACTTCTTTTCTTCCGGGAAACATCCAAAAAAAACGTTTAATGGGGGGGGGGTTTCTCTGTTTCATACAGTCGGTCCAACATGTGCAGGTGGGGGGGGGGAATTTCCAAAGGGGGGGAAAAAAATGCCCTTTTCAGAGCGTGTTTGGGGGGGGCCCCCTTTTGCCGCTGGGAACTCTGGATTGGGGGTTCCGGCTTTGTCAATGGAAAAAAATGCTTGCAAGTTTCCCGGCCATTTTCAGGAAAGTTCGAAGATCGGTGGGAAGACTTTAGGAACCTTTTTACAACCCGAATTTAACACTTTCGCCAGCAGGGCGCATGGGGCCATCCCTCCCCCCCGGGGAAGGGGGCGCGGGGCACCATGTTTTTCCCCCCCTTTTTCCTCCCCCAGGGTTTCCCAAATTTGCAGTTGGCGCGGAGAAAGCCCCCCACATCGAATTTTTTTGTGCATGAAAGCGGGAAAAAGTTCCCCCCCTGTGTGACTTTGTTTGCCGAGGGGGAAGCAGGGGTAGACTGCGTGGGCACCGCTGTGCCCTACCATGTGGGTTTTATGGAGCAGTCTTTTTTTGGAGGCGAGATGGTGGTGGTGGTTTGGGGGAGGGGGAGGCGGGCATTGGCGAGGAGAGCAGTTTGACAACGTTGGGGGGAAGGAAAAGGGGGGGCGGGCCCCCCTGTCCAAGTTTTTGGTTTTTGCCTGGGCCCGGAAGCACATTCACCCAGTGGGGCCCCTAAAAGGGCATGTAAATGGCCCGACCCCTAGTTACAGCTCCCGAGTTCCCCCGCGCCGTGTACCCTTTGGGGGCAAACCGATAAGCCCAAAAAGGGCTTTTACCCAAAATTTCTGTTCTACATTTTATGAAGTGCTGGGGACTGCCTTTTTTTGGGAAAAGGAAATTTTCGGCTTGGAACCTCCATTTTCCGGGTCGGGGACAAGCCTTAATTCTTTTTGAATGGTTTTCAGGTCCCCCATTTTTGGGAAAGGGGGGGGACTGCAGTACCAACAATTGGACAGGAGCAAAGGTCAGCTGCTCAAACCCTTTTTGGATGGGTTTTTAAAGCATACTGTTGTCTCTTTTTTCAATCGCCCCTCTCTGAACGGGGCTGCTGGCGCCCCATGGGGTAAACGAGGAGCAGGAGCCCTCTGGACCCCGGGGGAGGATGTCAAAGAGGGAAAAAGGGTGCCTTTCCCGCAGGGTGGTGGGAGCCTTGACGGCCCGAAATGGCATGGTTTTCCACTGGGCCCCTGCGCTTTCTGCAGCCGGCAGGATGGACCACCCAACTGAGCCACGTTTCTCCCAGGCCAAAACCGGGTGGGGACGTTTCCCTGTGTTGAGCAGGGGCCCTTTTGCCAACTTCTTCCCTGGCCACGCTTTTACTTTCTGCCCACAGTTTTTACAAAACCCAAATTCGGCCCCCCCCCCTTTCCCGGTTTTCTTAAACAAAGAAATGCCACACCGCCGAGTAGCTGATTTTAAACCCGGGCCCCAAAGGGTTCCCCCACTGATGACTACTGCCGTCGCTTTTTTCGCTGAGGGCCCCCCGTTTCCGCTATGTCTTGGACCTGCGAAGGGGTTTTCTAACCCCCGGGGGGCTTGGCTCCCCACCTCCCCCACTGGGGCCCACACCCCGCTTTGGAAATCACAGGCCACACAACCCCAAAATTGCTGGCTGGCCCCCTGGGCCCGAGCGCAAGCTGACGCCCCTTTCCCGACGATGATGGCCCTTGCTTCACCCGGCTCCCCAAATTTCGGTTTGGCTTTCATATCATCTATTTGTGTTTCATCGCACTACTGTCCCCCATCAAACCCGGGCTTGGGGAAGCCCAGGTGACCTCTCAAACCCCATGACCCTCCCAAAGCCCCCCTCCCCCATCTAAAACTTTGCCCCCTACTGCAAGAAGCTTGGGGGTTTTGGCCCCATTTCTTCGCTGCCATAGTCTGACGCCCCCCTCAAATTGTTCATTTTTTCGTTTATAGTGGCGGGTGAGCCCAACCCCCATAGTTGATTTCCCCGGGGTGAGGGGAAAAGGATGGGGGCAGAGGCGGGTGAGGACAGGTGAGGGCCGCTGACCCGGGGTCCCGGGCCCCTGCCAACCCAAAATGTTGTGTCCCGAGGTTCCCACCGAATCTTGGCGGGGTTGTTTAGATGTATCTGGGAGGGAAAAAGGATGGGCCAGTCAACCAATCAAGAAAACCCCTTGGGGGTTTCTGGAAAACAAACGGGGCCCCTAGATGACAGCGGGGGAGTTGTGGGCCTCACCGAAATGGGCCCCCGCTTCACGTTTTTCCCTTGCTGGCGCGACCTGGGCCCGGGTTTCAGAAAAAGTTTGTTTCCCTGCCCCGCATTTCAGAGCCCGCCAAACCCCTCTGTCTGACAATAATGTTTTGTTCTTAAAAAATACAAAACACCCGTTTTATTTAAGTATCCCGTTTTGGGAAAAAAACACCCTGTTTTTTTACGCCCCAAAAGAAAACCCCGTAACAAGCTTTTGGGGAACCCTTGGGTATAAATTTCGCTCCAAAAAAAATGGCCAGGGGAAAATTTACTTGTATGGTTTTTTTACAAGCATGGTGTTTTACTAAATGTAAAAGCACAAACAGGCTTAATTAACCTTCGCTTGTGAAATTATGCTACAAGGGAAAAAAGTATAATTTCGGGGGTTTTAAAAAAGTTTTTATTTTTGTCGCCACCAGCAAAACAACGCTTAATTAAAACCCCGGGTGTAAATTGCGCCCAAAAAAATTGAGCCGCACAAACTAGGGACGTGTTTTCAATTGCGTGGGTTTTTTTTACCCCAAAAACAAGGGATCAGTTGTAATTTGCCTTTGTTGTGAATTTGGCTCCAAAAAAAAATTTAAAAATTTTTTGGGTTTTAAAAAAACGGTTTATTTTTGTCAGACACCAGCCAAAAAAACGCCCCTTAAAAAACCCTGGATGTAAAATTTCGCCAAAGGGAAATTTAGCCGGGACAAACTTAAAATAGGGGCGTGTTACTATTGCGTTGTTTTCTACGGGCCCCCCCCCAAAAAGAGATACAGTTTTTAATTTTGCCTTTTTTCCCTTTGTGAATTAGGCTACCCAAAAAAAATATTATATTTTTGGCGTTTGGGAAAAAGGGCGGTTTTTTTTTTTGTCCAACCCACCAGCAAAAAAAAATTTTAAATTAAAACCCCCGGATTAAAAATTTCGCCAAAGAATTGAGCCCACAAAAGTACGTTTTACAATTTTGCCAGGTTTTTTTTCCCCACGGGCCCCCACAACCAAAAGGGTAACCCCGTTTATAATTTGGGCCCTTATTCTTTTGAAAAATAATTTTTGGCCCCCCCCCCAAAAAACAAAAAACTAATATTTCCCCCGGGGGAAAAAAAGGTTTAAAAATTTTTGTCCGCCCCCCACCCCTAACCGAAAACCCCTTTAGAAATTTGCGCCCCCCCAAAATTTCCCCCGCCCCCAAAATATTTGAGGAACCCCAAGGGTTTTTCAACCCCCACAAAAAACAAGAGTAACAGTTGTAATTTTCCTTTTCTTGTGAATTTGGATTCCAAAAAAATATATATATTTTTGCGGGGAAAAAAAACGGTTTATTTTTGTCAGCCCCCCAGCAAAAAAAGCTTAATTTTAAACCCCCGGATGTAAATTTGCGCCAAAGAATTGAGCCCCACAAAATAGTACGTGTTTAAATTTTCGTGTTTCTAGCCACCAACAAGAGATACATTTTAATTTGCCCTTTCTTGTGGGAATTTTGGCTAAACCCAAAAAAAAATTTTAAAAAATTTTGGGGGTTGGAAAAAAAAACCCGGGTTTTTTTTTTTGTCAAACCACCCAGCAAAAAAAACGCTTTAAAAAAACCCCGGGGTGTAAATTGCGCCAAAGAATTGGCCGCACAAAATGTTTGGGGTTTTTACAATTGGTTTTTTCACGCCCCAAACAACAAGAGATACAGTTTTTTAATTTTTCCTTTGCTTTTGAATTGGGTACCCAAAAAAAAAAAAAAATATAAAATTTTTGGGGTTGAAAAAACCCCGGGTTTTTTTTGTCAGCACACCCAGCAAAAACCCAAATTAATTAACCCCCGGATGTAAAAATTTGGGGAATAGAATTCACAGCCAAAAATGAAGTGGTTTTGTATTGTAAAAAACGCTGTTTCTTAAATGAATACAACAGGAATGGCTTAGATCCCCCCTTGGATTTTGGGGAAAGTAAATCGCTGCATTTGGGCGCAAAACTGGAATTTTTAAAATCCAATTTCCCCCCAAAAAATCAGAAATAGAAAATTCAGAGGAAAAAGTCTCTGAGGGCAAACTGGACAAAACCCCCAGAAAAGCTGTATAAAAAATCAGTTCTTCAAAAGCGGCCAAACCCCCCGCAGCAAACCCCTTCCCTTTTTTTAAAACAGTGGAGAGGGAAGTTGAGCTTTCCCCCCCCGCTCGCGCTCGGTCTTTTTATTTTTGCCGGTGGGGGCGTCACGAATTTCCCCGGGGTCTCTGATTGGCTTCCCCTTTTCTTTTACATGTCCCGGGGATATGCCCTTCTTTCCCCCCAGAGTGCTTTTCCCCTGTTTTCCGCCATGTGCCCCAGCCTTTTTTTCAAACAAAAAGCACAAATTGTTCCCCCAAGGAAACCCCCAAATTGGGCTTCGGTCCTAACCGAAGTTTTTCCCGGAAAAATTTTAAAGGGAAATTTCCCCTTGTTAGAAAACCCAAATTTGGGCCCCTTCTAATTAAGCTTATATTTAAGAGAAATTTTTTTTAAAATTTAAAAAGGGGAATGGGGTTTGTATCCCTGTATATTTTGGAAAAGAAAGGGGGAAAAATCTAGGTTCAGGAAATCCAAACCCCCCCAAATTTTTTGGGGACTAACCCCCCCCGTTTTTACCCAATTTAAAAGTAACTGTAACCCTAACCCTAACTTAAGGTTGTTTAAGAGATGTTAGGAGTTTAAATTAAATGTTTTTATTGTTCCATAACTTTGGGTTTTAGGCTATGGGGTTTTTGGCCCATGGTTAAAGTTAGGTATGGGATATGGGTTTTTAAAATATTCAGAAATTTATTACAACTTTGGTTAAATGTGTGTCGAACCAAACAGGGCCCCATCCACGCAACATCCATCCAATGACATAAAAAGTTGAGAAAAAGCCTTAACATTGCCTAGGGTATTGGTTACAGGCTTAAAGGGTTCCAACTTCAGAAAATGTCCCTAATTAGGTCAGTTACAGTTTTTGATTAAACTTTGAAATGCACACTGGGTAACAATTCTCTCCCTTTTGCGCCTTCTTCTAGTTTTTCCCCTTCCCATCTGTCTGTTCAGTTCCCGTGATTCCCGGCCCCGGTTCTCTGCTGTAAGTGGTGGCCAGGAGACTGGCGTCACATTGATGTTGCTCGTGGTTGCAGCTACTGTCATTTCTTACTTGTATTAGAACTGCTCCTGGGCAGGCACAGTCGCCAGAGAGTAATGCCTTGTATGCTGGCTATAATACCACCTTCCTGCATCTGTCCTCATGTAATGTGCACCACCGATTCCCCCCGCAACCTGCCCCCATTACACCCCCGCCCAGCACCCACCAGTCTACCTATATCAACAAGTGCCACCAGCATATATATTTTATTAAACAGCAACACTTACTAATATAGGCATACCAACATATACAGAGCGAGGGACAGCACGATGAAACCATAGAAGGACCAGCAACACACACAACACGAAGGAAGACAAAGGGATCTCAGAGACTGTTCTGAAATGTATTGCGGCATCCTGATGCTGCTTTGATAGGTTTCAATGGCAGTGTCAGGATCGTGCAGCAGAGAGGAGAAACTTGGTGATGTCCCACAGTTGAGTGTGTGTAGTAACACCCAACAAATTCTAACAGAAACCTCCCCTTTTTTAAGTAAAAATCAAGCAAGCAAGCTAGAATAGCTGAGGTGTGACAACCCTTTTAAGTTTTTGGTGATTTTTGCCAAAAATGTATTCAGGCCCACCCAAACCAAAGTGCTTGGATTCGTGTCTTGTTTGAGTTTGACCCAAATCCAAAACGTGATGTTAATAGTAAGTAATAGTTATGTTGATGTCATTAACGCTAATATGAATCTCATCCCATGTGACAGATTTATGTAGAAATGGTGAGGGAGTGTGATAATATATTTCCTACAACTCTGTACTGTATAATCTTGATCTCCATGTCTAAAAGCAGTACCTCAAATAGTAGCACTATATTAGGAATTGCTTCTCATTTATATCCCTTTTATATTTTTAAAGTGGCTTAATCATCTTTGATATTTATTTGTTTTGCACATGTAATGCAACACTGTTCTGTTTTAAGGACTATTATAGTAATGGCTGCTCTTCCACTGACCTAACACCACAATGAGGAGTCCATCCCTCAGTCAGTGTCATTCCTCTAGTGTAAGCAATGGTCAAATCTGCAAGTTTTATTGCATCCCTCTTATGAGTTTCCCTGTGATTTACAATCAGAAATACAAACCATCTTACTCATAAAATATTTATTCATTCGCCTCTTTGCTCACATCACTTCTTAATTCCCTTAAATCAGCAGTTTTGCAATTCACTTCATTAGCAGGAACCATGGAATGAAGTCCCACCTAGCGTGCATTCTTGCCAGAAAATTATAAAAATGTAACATATGCACTTAATAGAAGCTCTGAATAGAAATTGGCTATTGATTGATTAATAACATTCTGATGTATGTTGCTTCAAATGTTCTACATTTCTTTCTATATTATAGTGGTTTTTGAGACTATTGAATCTGAAAATGATTAAACTGAGCAGACAAATCTTCATTTCATGGAAACAAATAGTGTGCTCTGTGTATATTAGAACTTGAATAGGGATCAAACCGAAACATGTACATGATTACAAAATGTAAGCACCTCTCGAGCTCTGCTAGTAAGAAATAGATGTACTATGTCTCAGAAAACCTATTTAAACAATAAATCCAGCAGATCTTTTTGTCCCATTACAAATAGAATTCTTCTATGTTTGCTCAATTTTTCATTTTTTATTCTTTAATTCATTATGTCTGATAACCTCTTCCTCACAGTCGGTCATAATAATAAGGCTCTTCATTTTTTTTTTCCTGGCTTCCAAGAGTCATACATTTTTTTGTGGGACACGATGCACTTCCAATGTTGCCATTGACCATACCACAGAATATACTGGGAAATAATAATAAAAAAAAATTGAAGTGGGGTGAAATGTAAAAAATATTTACTTGTGCCATGTTTGTGGAGGTTTTGTTTTTCCCAGCGTTCTTTTTTTCAGTAAAAAAATGATGTGTTAACTGAAATTCTGCGGGTTTTAAATGATTCTGGCACCAAATGGATTTTTTTTCATTTTATTTTTATTTCTTTAAAGAAAATGCAAACAATTTCCTTTTATTAAATTTGCACTGAAGGGTCATCTTCTGTGACCAATAACTTTTTGGTTCTTGCACCCATGGACCTGTGTGATGGTGCATTTTTAGCGGTTAAAGAGTACTTTTAATTGATACAAAATTTGTGATAGAAAGAACCCTTTTGAAACTCCTTTTATTTTAAATTTTTTGGGAAAAATGGGAAAAGACCCAAAAAAAGCAGTTTTTTGACTTTTGGGCTTTTTTTTTTCCCCTATGGGGTTTCAGCCTTTTGGGGTTAAAAAGAAAAAAAATATTTTAAAAATTACTTTTTTAAAAATTTTGAAATTTTTTCAGATGGTGTTAACAATTATTGTAAAATTTTTTTTTTTTTTATTTGAAATAAAGGCCAAAAAAGGGGGGGATTTTTAATTTTAATATTTTTTTTTAAATTTTTTAAATTTTTTTTTAAAAAAATTTAACATTAACATTAAATTCTCCTAGGGATTGATTACTAGGGAGATCAGTCATTAGTACAATATTTACCCAAAAGGGGAGTCCTATTTTCTTCCCGTAAAAATAAAACTTTGGGAGCTATGGGTTTATTAGGCTTCACAGCTAAAATGGAGAATGAAACTGCACCCTGGGAATTTTCACTGTGGGGTTTGGGTTTATTGGGGTGATTGGAGGGGAGGAACGGGCCTGCAAACTTTTAAAAAAGGAAAAGAGTGGCTATTTCCCTGCTTTTTGGAAATGGAAATTTTTCTGCAATGGGCTTGGGTAAAAAGCCTCCTATGCAGCGGACCAACTGAGAAAACCCAGTATATAAAAGCTTTAAAAACCCAAAAGCCAGGGGTGTACCCAAAGGGGGTTTAAAACCATGCCTATTGAAATAAAAATCATTTTGTTTTATGAGTACTGAGATCAGCAGGGTTTAGAAGTAAGTATTCAAATAACAAAGATGGGGAAAGGGAAAGGTTAGCCCCTTTTTAATTAAAAACCCTTTTAAGGGGGAATAAAATTAAATTCTGTTTTTCTAATTTTTTCCTTGCCCTGCAATGTGATCGCAGGGAGTCAATGGGTTTATTTAAAAAGTATTGTTATTGTGCAAAATAAACATTAAAAGTTTTGTCATAATTGTAATGACCCATAGAATAAAGTTATCATAGTATTTTTACCATATAGTGAACAGCGTGAATTTTAAATACAAAAATCAATGGCAACATTACTGTTTTTTTTCCATACCTACCAGGAAGAGTTAATAAAATAATTTGACACCCAAAAAATCTTGCCACAAGTATACACTAAAAAGAAAAAGGTCCTAAATGCAACAATGACTGGTATATATACCTGGGAGTGAAACACGCATTGTGGGGTGTGGATGGTCTGCAGTAGGTTTTGTTGCACTTTACTTCTGTCTTTAATTACATTGTATATTTATAAAATGGGTTAATTATTATCTATATATAACTTTGGTGTTTATGAGTTTTTCCATGAAAATGAATTGTTATATTTAAATGCTCTTACACTTTTTTATGGTTTGTTTACACCAGATATATTGGAGGAATGAATTAACTATACTGCTGATTTTCCACCTATTTATCCAGTGACTTTTGTTGACATCATGGTATTTTTTATGTTAATTTTAATTAAAATTGTAAAAAAATATATTTATACATTACATTTGAAGTTAGTTGATTTATTTTGGGCCTGGGACGTATGTCCTTTGTAGGTGTATATAATAAAATAATTAATGAATCATATGAACTCCAAAATGGTGAAAAAACTGAAAGAAAAATAGGCCTATATTTAATTAAAATCACAAAAACATGGCCAAACTTACAGTAGAATGGCAGGTGGAAAAAATATCCTCAGTAGCATTACACAAAAGCCCCTGTGCTAGATGGGAGAAGTTGTACAGATGCAGAATACTGATGAGCAATTGCTTATAAATCTATAAGTGATGGAGGCAATTGCTTAGTTCAACGCTGCACGTTGGATAGAAACTAGTTAAAGCCAGTATGCAAAAAAAGTCAAAGTACCATACAGGGGAGATTGCTCAAGTGCAGGAATACTGATAAACAACCAATCACACACTTATTATAAATGAGGAGGCTGATTATTAGTTTTACAATCACACATGGATAAGACATTTATAGGTCTCTAGTTAATTGGTTATGTGTGGGGCAACATGCTGACTTACAACCAATTGATGATGCCAATACTATTCGTTTGATCAGGTAGCCCAGCATTTTCCAAGTGTCCAACACAAAATATTGACAACCCAAAATTATACCATTGAAAAATAAAACTTATCCCAAAAAAAACCATCGTCATATGGCTATTGACAGAAAAATAAAGATAGTTAATACTTGTATAAAGCGTTGTTGAACAATTCTGTCTTCAAAGGAATTCAAATTTGTATTCTTGTTGTTTAAATAGGATAAAACACTTTGGGCCTTATGTATAAAAATCGTCTAGCAGTAAGACAGTAAGAAAGTCTTTGTTGCCCATAGCAATCAATCAGAGCTGAGCTTTCTTTTTCTTTTTTTTTTACCAGAGCACTATATGAAATTAAAGCTGAGCTCGGAATGGTTGCTATGGGCAACAAAGACAGTCTTACTGTTAGATAGCTTTCATACATAAGGCCCATAAACTGTATAAAACAATTTTAATGCCGCTCACCTAGCCACTCTTTTGCTTTAGTATATTCATAGACATTGATCATGTATTTTTTTGCTAGTGTTTAGATGGCTTATAGTATATTTATCTATTCTTGCTATAAAGAATCTAGACTATCCATTTAGTGACTTTCTGGTGAATTTGTGAATTTTTATATCTTCAGCCGGTCTGAACAAGAAGAGATGCCCTATAAAGAGTGGAGGAGAAATGCTAAAAGCAACTAGCACTGAAGAACATAAATAGCAGGTATTACCCATTGTAATGACTTACCTATCATTTTAAGGCCACAACTGGACATCTGCTGTAAGCCTGTATCCAAGGGCTGATTTAAATCAGCATCTCTATCTTGAGAGAGGTCATAAGTCAGGAGAGATGTCAAGTCAGTGAAAAACACATACAAGCTATTAACTCCCTCTTCCACTGTGCTTCTGCATTTACATAAAGAATGGGATATAGGAACATTATATGAACATAATAATTAATGCAACATTAACTGTATGAAATGATTGAAGCTTGGTGGAATGATGACTCATTTTTATTAGCTGGTTGTAAATGGACAAACCCAACTTTTACATATTAACCACTTTCTGACCAGGCTGTTTACCGCCATTCTCAGCCAGGCACATTTTCATCATTTTAGTACAAACGGGTGTGACAGTTATAACACTTTCTTGTGCTTGCATAGTCAGATATTTTTTCACCTTTTTCGACATACATTAGGCTTAATTTTATATTTAGTCTTTGCCTTAGAATATGCTTATTCCTTTTTTAAGTATCGGGAAAGGAGGAAAAATAATAGATTTTTTTCTAAACAGCAAAAAGCAGCACTAAAATACGCTTTTAAATAGTGTTTCCAGATTGTCAGGTGTGGGGTAACATTTTAGGGTGTAAGTCTTTTCTGATGTTGTTTTTTATTTTGTTTTGGGCTCTTTTATTTATTTATGCCAAATATTGTACCCCCAGAAGGTCAGAAAAACCTTTTTATCTAACATTTTCTTATTGTTGATTTCCCCTTTATCTTGAGCTGATACATTAGAGAGAATAGAGCCCCCACAACTGACTGCAGAATTGGTCTCGGTCTGTTAAAATGCAGCAGCTCCTGTATTTACCTATTTATCTGTCTGTCCATCCCTCTAGCAAAGCCATAATATATATCTAAACTAATTCAATTTCAAATTCATTGAGCTTCCTTTATACCTACCTATAGTTTTGGAACCTTTACACATCTCCTTTACCTGTTTGCATAGTTCAGTCACTTCATTGTTTGTCAAATATTCATATATGTGTGCTTTATCCCCGTGTAGCAAGATTTGGCTTTTGATTTATTGTTAAGTAAACATTTATTGATGTCGACATGCTCATATAATTGGTTGCTCTTAGACCTAGGGCAAAGATCAAAGAGTTTCCTTCCTTTTTGGCTCCTTATACATTATTCTAAATGATTCTATAAGCCCCAGAGGTAACAATCGATATACCTATACCTATAATGATAATCATCACACATTTTATATTATACATTTGGATAGACACTTTTTTTTACGTATTGGAGATGCACATTTTGAAATATTATACCCTATGCTGGATGGGGGCCTTTGTGATATACATTGCATTAGAAAATAGACACATCCTGGTAAGATTCCCAGAGATGGATGGCATTTACAAAAAAATATATTATGTGCAGCAGTTTCTAGATAATTTATATAACATTGACTAGAATTACATTCAGCAAGACTTATTTTATAAATTGTGGCACAGAGGCACATCTGAAGCCATGCATGTGATATAATTTGTATATGCTCCTGGCACATTCGTGTATCTGATTTTGGAAATTCTCGGAAGTGGAGACTTAATAAATGTGTGACTGTGAATTAACATAGACGATGTAGGGTTGAGGACCATGACAGTTCTATATAAAAAGACTAGTATTTCTAGTATTACTGCAAGTACTGTATTCCTACTACTATTAATGATTGAACAAAGAGGTTCACCTCGAAGATTTATGTTATGAAAAATGTGATTATTTATGTAGTGTGAGCGGGAAGAAGTATGGCTCCCTTTCTCTTGCCTGGCTGAGCCACTCGAGACCGGCTGGTTGCTAGGATAATGCTGCCTTACATATACAGGCTTTTGCATGGCGTTGTTAGTCATCTAGCAATTAGTGATCAGGTCTTGATCTCAATTGCTCTTTACATTCATTACGTTATTGTGCAATGATCATGAAACCCCACCCTACATTTGCACTTTATAGCTTTTCTCTTTATGGTTATTCACTTCATAATACTGCTGTCTTTTCGTGTGATTGAAGACCCTCCTCACACATAAGGGTCCAGGTGCAACAGCAGCCTCTTCAGCCCCCATAGCATTAAGTACTGCAAGACTGTGCCAATATAACTGCTCTATGGGGCGGTGTGAACTATTACACATGCAAGGTCAGGTTAATAAGCTAAGGTATCGGGCAGATTTATTATTACTGTCCGAAATTTAGCTTAAGACTAGTTCATATAAAAGATGTAACTTTAGTACCATTGTGCATAGTGTGTAATAGAGTCAGTGCATCTTGCTAAACATTATTTTTATTTTATTCATTTATATGGTGCTATACAGAGACTGTCATCATTCATGTTGGTCTTTCTCCTAATTGGGACTGTGGATTAGCCTACCAATATGTTTTTGGAGAATGGGTGGAAAGAAGTATTGGCAGTGTCAGGTTGGGGTACCTAGGGTCCACAGGTGGAGTTCATTCTACGGGACCTCCAGTTGAGCTGTTTCTGGGTCGACTTGTGGAGTTACTTTTAGGGACCCACCCTACAGCTACTGTAAATTACTGTACATGCATCCAGTACTCTGCCTCTTGCTTTTTCCTCTCTTTCTCTACATATTTGCCTCTCCCAAGGATGGGAGGCCAGTCTGATCCTGAGAACTTGGAGGAATCCTATGCAAACAGACAACCTTCATGTAGATTTTGTTCTTGATGGAACATCAAAACCCCAATGCTGCAAGACAACAGTACTAACAACTGATCCACTTCTTTGGGGGCAGTGTTGGTTCAATCTGCTGCATTTTACACCACACCACTTTATTTAAGCTATAATCCTTTTTTATAATCTCTTTTGTAGACAATTTTCAAAGCTGTGTAGTGAGACAAATTAAGAGCGACATGTATGAACGGGGCTGTGCCAGAAGTTTGGCATATTTTTAGCCCGATATCAGGCATAGCCCTGTTCGCAATAGTTAAAAGCCTCCTGTATTCCAATATCAGGTGCATTACAGAGCGCCCGCGGTAGTTTGTAATGCGCCTGATTTTGGGGCATGCGGTAGGCGGGGTGCACTAGAACCGTACGAAGCTACACATTTATAGCTTCGTTAAGACAATTCTAGGCGCATTACTGCAGGAACAGGTAAACCACTTTCAAAGTGATTTACCTGAGCCAGATATGTCGTATTAGCTCTAGAATGCGCCTGATTTATGACCCGCAGTAGAGCGGGTTCATAAATCAGGCGCATTCTATACTAATATTATATGCATGAAAGTTGCCGTTTAATCGCCAAAATTCATACATGTCGCCCTAGCTGTCTAAAACACATACTAAATCTGCCGCATGGCTTGCATGCCAGTTTTTTGTCATGAAGAGCTACCATTTCTAGCTTGTAAATTTACTAGATTTAGGATACTGCCTCTTAAACATGGTGGTTTACTTCAGTTTCAGCCCGGGTTACACACAAGATATTCTTATACAGCATCATTCTTGTGAATATGCACTATGCTGTGGAGATGTTTCCCTATGAGTAATGCCCTGTCAGTACAGCCTGAGCATGCTACAAATAATTTGCACAGCTAATTTAAAATGCACAAACATCGCAGTTTCCTATTTGCTTACACACGCATATTGATTGCTCACATTCACTTGCCTCACAATATCTAATCATATTCTAGGGGTTTCCCAAGGTATAGGCAGCAGATTTGAGATACATCAATGTTGAGGCATGAAAGAGCACTTCATCTTCTCCTGTGCATTAACAATGTATTTTTATTGATCCAAATCATTTCTACATCTGCAGTAACAGCCCTGGATTGGGCTTGTTTATTCATAATTAATTAATACTGTGTGTGTCAGAGCTAATCTACAGCTACAGAGTATGTGTATGTGAATGGATGTGTATAACATCTGGGGGTATGTATGTGGATGTATGGTGAAAGGGTAAATGAGTGTGTATCAGTAGGTGGATATATGTGATGCTCTGGTGTATGACTATCATTTTGTGAGTGTGTATCTGTGGGGGATTAAGGGCGACATCTATGAATTCGCATGTGGTAGTTTTTTGGCAAATATTGTGCCAAAAAACTGCTGGCACACTGTTCTATAGATGGCACGACACATTTTAATGCACCTAGAATGCACCAATATTTAAATTGAAAACTGCCATACAAAGGTTGGCGCATGACACTCTATGCCGCAAAATGTTTGGCGCATAACACTTTCATATTGTCATATTATACACTATATTTAGAACTGGTGTGTTGTGCCAAGTTACAAAATTGACGCATGCAAATTCATAGATGTCGCCACAAGTTTGTGTGTGTGAGTGTGTCTCTAAGTGTATGTGCATGATGTGTCCTGTCCATGTATATATATTGTATGTGTGCATCTGTGGCTGTTTTTTTATTATGGTAAATATGTGATTTATTTTTAAATTTGTGTTTGTATGGTCATGTGTTTGTATTATTTATGTTTATATGTGATGTCAAGGCGTATAAGTGTCAGTGTATCTGTTAGTGTATGTGTTTGTACTTTTTGTAATTGTTGTTTGAGTGTATGTGCATTTTTGAAAATGTATGTGTCTGAATTAGTTATGTGCTGTGTGATGTCAGAATGTGTGAGTTTATATCCATTGGTGCATGAGTTTATACTAGTTATATGTGTCATTTGTGTGTTTCTTTTGATGCTTTTTTGTATTATTTATCTATGTGTATGTTGTGTATTGTATGTGCATTGTTTGTGAATGTGTGCATCTGTGAGTGTATGTATTTGTATCATTTTTGCATGCATGTGATGTATATTGTACGTGTATATGCACTGTTTGTATGTGTATCTGTGGGAGTATGTGTTTGTGTTATTTGTGAATGAGTGTTATGTTACATAGTACCTATGTGTGTGATGTGTATTGTTAATATGAATTATTTGTGTATGTGTACATCTGACAGTGTGCATGTTTACTATTTGTGTGATAGGTATTATACATATGCATTGTTGGTATTTGTACATTTGTATTTGCATGCGTTTGTATCATTTGTGCATGAGTGGGATGTGCATTGTATACATGAATGTATTTTTTGTGAATGTGCTCGTATTATTGAGGTAAAAGTATGATACAGTACTGTAAGAATATATATATATATATATATATATATATATATATATATATATATATATATATAGTCATGTTCTTGTTTTATTTATGTATGTCAGGGTCGCCTCTCGCTGTCTACCAGTTATATCATTTTACTTTTTTCTTATGTTGTTATCAAATGTACAGTGCCATGGAATTAATGGTGCTTTGAAATAAATAATACTAAATTGTGATGTGAAGGTCTGTAGTATCTTAGTGTGTGTGTTTGTACTATTTATATATTATGGTACTGTATATGTGTGATGTGAGGATGTTTGAGTCTGTATCCATGGGTACATGTGATTTTCTACTCCTTATATATGTGATATGATTGTATGTGAATACTAGCTTCTGTGGGTCTACGTGTGTAACGTGAGGGTGCTTGAGTATGTGTGAAAGCATTTCTTTTCATCATTTGTGTATGTGCATGATGAGAGGATGTGTATTTGTATCTATGGATGCATATGTTTGTACTATTTATGTGTGGTATGAGTAAATGTGAATGTGTGTTCTATGTGTGTTGTATCAGTGTATGTGAATGTGTGTTTTTGTGGGTGTACGTGTGTGATGTGAGGATGTGTTTGTACTACTTACATGTGTGCTATGAGTGTATGTGAGTTTCTGTGGCTCTGTGTGTGATATGAGGAATGTGATGTATGAGTGTGTAACTGTAAAGCATATATTTTTATTATTTATGTATGTGGGGTGAGGAAGTATTAGCTTGTATCCATGGGTGCATGTGAATGTACTGTTTATATGTATTGTATGAGTGTATGCGAATGTGTAATTCTGTAGATGTATGTCTGTGTGTGATGTGAGAAAGTGTGAGTTTGTATCCATGGGTGTATTTGTGTTGCATAAGTGTATGTGAATGTTAGTATCTGTGAATGTGTGTTTTTGTGGATGTATGTGTGGTATGTGTGGATATGTTTGCACAATTTACATGTGTGTTAAGAGTGTATGTAAATATGTGTTGCTGAAGATGTATATGTTTGTATTATATATATATGTGTGTGTGTGTGTGTGTGTGTGTTTGTTTGTGTGTGTGATGTGAGGATGTGTTTATACTGTTTTTATGTGTGTTGTATCAGTGTATGTGAATGTGTGTTTCTGTGGACATATGTTTGTGACGTGAGGATGTGTTTGTGCTGTTTTTATGTGTGTTAGGAATGTACGTGAATGTGTGTTTCTGTGGACGTATGTTTGTAATGTGACCATGTGTTTGTACTGTTTTTATGTGTGTTATGAATGTGTGTTTCTGTGGATGTATGTGTCTATGTGTGAGGGGAGGATGTGTGAGTGTGTATCCATGGGTACATGTATTTGTACTATTTATACATATTGTACATGTGAATGTGTGTTTCTGTGGATATATGTGAATTATGTGAGGGTGTATGGGTGGAAGCATATATTTTCAGTATTTGTGTGTTTGGGTGATATGAGGGTGTGTGATTTTGTATCCATGGGGGCATGTGGTTGTATTATTTGTTAGCTAAAGGTGTGTATTACTGTTTTGTCAGTATGTGTGTTTCCACTCTGTATATGTGTCAAGTTTTATGGTGTGCATATATTAACTGCTCACATTCTCTATGCAAAACTCAAAGTTAATGAGTTAATTATGCTTAATATTATTGGAAAAGGTCTTTAGCATTCCTCAGTCTTCTCTGGACCCTATAAGATGCTGCAGTCAACATAATATGGATATAGAATAATAAATACATATAAGTAAAAACAATCACCTAACCTCTGAGACAGAGTATACCGTGTAAATCTTTACCATTGCCTCTCCACAAGGACACCTAAAGTAAAAAATACTTTGATCTGCAAGTCACATTCTGTTTTATTACATAAAGGTTAACTAGCCCTCCTAATGAACAATTATTACTCTATAAAACAACGAAAAAGAGTGTGCAAGAGTTGAATATTAATTTGAAACATAGGTAATTCTATTCACAGGAAAAAAAGAGTACATATTAAATAATAAAAGCCAAATTTCATTTTAAAATGGAGCCTGATAGACTAATCTCCTTTAATAGACTGAATATAATACCCATTTAAATTCTAATTGTAGTTGAAGATGGTCTCTAAGCCTTTCTGCCATTAAAAAAACAAGTCTGCTTGAGCAGGATGGATTCCCCTGAATTGCTAACTTTTCCACTTGCTTCATGAAGAAAATCTTATCAGAAAAGATTCATGTAAAATGTCAGCAATCTAGATGGAGTCTTTAATAAGGATATAAAATGGGTGGCATTGGCTAAGTAACATAAGATCTGCAATGTATCTGTATAGTTGGCTTGTGGCGTAGATTAGGGGGAAAAAAAGGGGTGAAAACATTGTTTGGTGCTGACTCTGCTGACCAACAGCAATGCAAAAGAAATTCTAATAGACACTGGGTCCCAGCTGGGCAATGACATTAATTGCCTAAATCTCACGGTTGTCTGTGATGCAGCTTTCTCATTCAATCGCATGCTCGCTCTCTCTCTCCTTCTCACTAGCTCACTCGATCTCTCTCTATTTCTCTCCACCCTCCCTGGGGATTTTAAAAATGCAGTATTTGAATTTTGGTGAGTGGTAAAGCCTCTGCCCTAGGACCCATTTGACAAATGAGAAGCCGTGCAGCATCAACACCAGCCGACTGAGCTTCAGTGAGTCAATCTCTCTGCTAGTCAGCAAGCTCCTGTTGGGAAACGCCGAGCTCCCTCTCTTCGCTGTCATTGAGGAAGTTACACTGACTCTTCATTAGGCTGCAGGCTTTGGTTCAATCCCTCGTTTTTGTATTCTATCCAGTTTAAGCGGTTTCAGTTTTAATTTGCCTAGTTGCCTTAGCTGACAAATGAACACACGTTTCCAGCAGTAGGATAGCAAAGGAGAAAAAGGACTTTTTTTGTAACTTTAAGTCACCACAGCTCAAAGACGATTAAAAAACCTGCTGACAAGACAGGACAAACGTGCTTGCATGCTAGCCCCTTCACTTGTTCTACGTCGACTCCAGAGCAACACCATGCAGCATCCTCTGACGGGTGCAACCTGCGTGGCACTGCCGAATGTGGGCATGTGTCCACAGCTCTCTTGTGCCTTGACTTTTATGTACTTGCAGCAGGTAAGTTTCTTCTTGCTTTTGCTCTCTTCACATTGCTGTTGCATGTAGATGAACTTTACCTGTATTTGGCCAGAGATCTAGAAGAGCTCTAACCTTATGTAGCAAGTGTAAGATGGGGAAGCGGTGCTGATAGTGACAGACTGGCATAGATTGCTGGCAGTCGGAGCTGGAATGTCTTAGGTTGTGAGGTTAAGACATGAGTGTGCTAGACTCTCAGCAGCTCGCCTTGCTTGCACGCTCTTCCGCTCTTCTCTAGGAACCAGCCAGTGCACAGAGAACCCAACCTGGACATTACACCAGAACATGTAGCCGACTCTGCCTCATTATGCTGGCTAGTAATTCCTGCTTGTGTATCTGTACATTACTTGCTGCAGTCCTAGGGAAGCGGCTGCTCAGAGGCTTGCTCTAAGATACTAGCCAGCAATATTGTAATGAGATGGAAATGTCTCCTTTGTCAACCTGAAATGCTCTGTGTTAAAGCTAATAACCTAAGAAAAGGGAGAGCATGCATGTCCCTGCAAACGCCAGGCGAGGCAATTCAAAGAGTTAACACATAGGAATTAAGCATTGCACCAGTGGAAGTGCTTCAAGTGTGATCTTCTGCCTGATTCTGCTTGTAGAAGCAAAAGCCTTGATAGATATATCTCAGAAGGGTGTCTATTTTCTAATCTCTCTCAGTCTGGACTGTATTCGTTTCCTCACCTGTGACTTAAGTCTTCACAATGGCTGTCTTTGTGCTGCAGAATCACAAATGGACCTTTACTGTTATTAAATGGTAATGACTGCACATGTAGTATATGGAGAAAGCTACATTCATGTCTATCATGTAGAGCAATCTGATGTTCTGTAGACACACACATGCCAACTTTATCTATATATAGCCTATCGGTGTCTGCCTGACAGACAAACATGAATGCACCTGTATCTAATGTACTGCAATATTTGGACATTATATATACCAATTTGGTGTTCTATAGACACACACATGACAACTTTATCTATATACTACCTGTGCGGGTCTTGCTGACAGACATACATGTCTTTACCTGTATTTAATGTGCTGCAATATTTAGACATTATGTACAGCAATCTGGTGCTCTATAGACACAGATATTACAACTTTATCTATATACTGCCTATGTGTGTCTATTTCTATACATGTATCTAATGTACTGCAATATTTGGACATTATGTATAGCAATCTGTTCTATATACAAATACATGACAACTTTATATATTGTCTGTGTGTATCTACCTGACACTCCTATATGGATATACCTGTATCTAATGTGCTGCGATATTTGTACATTATGTATAGCAATCTGTTGTTTTATAGACACACACATGACAACTTTATATACTGCCTGTGCATGTCTATGTATATACCTGTGTCTAATGTACTGCAATATTTGTACATTATGTAAAGCAATCTGGTGTTCTATAGACACACATATGTATGTCAACTTTATCTATATACTGCTTGTAGGTGTCTAACTGACAGACCTATATGTATATACCAGTATGTAAGGTGCTGCTTCTTACACAGCTGCATTAATGGGGTGCACTGCTGTCTCCATTGTATTTAATTACATTTAAGTACATTAATCCCATCTTAGAAGCTGACTGTGTATGTATATAAAAATATATATGTATGTATACATATATTTATAATATTAGTGTGCCTTCTATTTTTACTTTTTGTCATAAAAAAAACAAAAAAACCCTTGGCTTGGTATCATGTGACTGGGTGTAAAGTATCCTGGCAGTCATTCCTATTACCTGTAAAGTCCTATGCAGTCCTACTAATACCCTGACACTCGCATATTGTTCTAGTAAAAGGTCCACACCAATGATTGGGTTATTCTTCATGCTGGCTCGTAAGTAATTTAATTAAATGTGATAGATTTCCCCTCTAATCATCTGCTATAGGTTCACCTGGTATCCTGAGATCACAGAACTTTCTTTCCTATGCAGAAGGGCAAGGCAGTAAACAAGAAGCCATGCAGCACTTTCTCTGCCACCCTATGGGCTTTGTTGTCACTTTAGCATATTGTAATATATGCACACTAAAAGATTTATGTGTACATAGATTGTGACGGCGATTTGGGAACAGCAATGGGAGTTCATGTTTTTGCATTCCCAATCCAAATTTGCATTTGATAAATGCTGAATACATCAACTTTCTAGGATTGTCTTTTTAATTACTTCCTTCCTAATAACTTGATGTCATTTTTCTTTAAGTAAATCTTTCATAGATCTGCTCCTTTTTGTTCATGAGCTTTGCTTTAGATTTGGTCGAAGTCTTCCTATTTTCTTTTATCTGCTTGCTCATCTGAGTCTTTTTTTCTTTAATTATTAGTCTATTAGGTTATTACCCTTCAAACAGTGAAATGCATTTAAGGGTGAGGTCAGTAGGACCTTACAAAGAGTTGGGAGATTTATATAGCTGCAATTGTGTTTTAATGTTATCATTCCACTCCATCTGCAGCCCCTATGTAGCCACATTGCTACACAGGTAAGGAGCAGCAGCTCATTAAATATTTCCTGAATACTAGAATCTGGGTTAACCCTGAAAACACCAATTGGCATTATAATTTTCTGGTTCTAGAGAAAAGCCACATTAACCACTTACACTCCTGCAAAATCGGATCTGCACTGAGACCGGATTGTTAGATTCAGTGGCACCAGGAGGGGCTGATGCAACTTTTACTACATTAGTAACTTATTTGATTGCCCATAGTGTGTATGTGGGTCCATGGAGCATATATGCATTGTATTGACTAGTTTCCCCCTATGTAGTGTCGAAGCAGTCTGTACATAGCGATAAGGGATAGACTATTACAACATAAACAATGTGCAATAAAAGCACACCAATATTTACTGCCACCAACTCCAAACGGTGTGTACATTTTATATTTGTCTTGAATATTTTAACAGATACTTTTCGCCTCTGCCAGTAGTTTTAACAGTTACCTGCATTATTTATAAAGCAAGAAAATACATGCAGATGTCAACAGGCTGCCGCTATCCGCTTTATTGTTAAAAATAAGACCACATAAAGCACAATAGGAGGTGGACAATATGTTTATGGATGATAGGTTTAATGAAACAAAACTAAATGTGAAGAAATTACTCCAGTAAAAGAAAAAAAAAACATCTATTTGGTTTATGGCTATGGCTTTTTCTCAATGTAAATGATTTCAGAGAACTTCTGTTGAGTAGTTAATATGGAACAGATGATCTTTTGGCCAGATTTTTTTTTTTTTGCTAATGCTCCAATCATAGTTCCATAAAGAATTGCCAGTTTCTGCATTGAGATTGATTGCATTATACACAATATAACTCTTTAGAATACACACATACTTTGCATGAATATAGTGTTCTGATGGATATTTGCAAAGGGAAATCAGTGTTGTTGTGTAGGGCTTTTGACTGTGTAGTATAGTTTTGTTTTACAACTACATAACTATATAATCTATAAAATAGATTAGTTATGTAATACCTGGCTATGTTACAAATTATTTTCTTCTTGTGGTGAACACATGAAGCTGCATGATTGTATCTGTAAAATTCACACATATATACAATAATACACATTTACACATAGTACACATCTATGTAATATTTACATCCATACAATAATACACATTCATACATCCAGACAATAATACACATCAATACATTGTAAACATCCATTCGATAATACACAATTATTCATAGTATACATCCACACGGTAATACACAATTATTCATATTACACATCCATACAATAATACACATTTATACATCGTATATATCCATACAATAATTTGCATCCATACAAAAATACACACATTATACACATCCATACAATTATGTACATTCATACACAGTATATGTCCATAAAATTATTCACATCCATACAATAATACACATTTATACAATAATACATGTCCATACATCCATACAAAAATACACATTCACACATTATACACATCCATACAATAATACACATTCATAAAAAGTACACAGCTATGCAATAATACACATTCATACATCGCCTATATCATAAAATAATTCATATCCACTCCAAACTACACATTCATACAATAATACACATTCAAACATTGTACACAAACATATAGTAATTAAGTCATACAATAATCCTCAACCATTCAATATACATATAAAAAATCACAGCTATACATCCATACAATGCACATATCCATACAATAATATACGTTCATGTGATAATTCGAATCCATATAATAATACTCAGCCATTCAATATACATATATTATGATACACAAAATATACATCCATACAAAAATGTCTATACAACCCACACCTCATACATTTATACATAACATACAATAAGACATATACCGATACAATAATACATATCTATTAAGTTACACATCTATATATAGTACATATCCATAAAACAATGCATATGCTTACACTATACATCCATAGAATATTCAAATTCATATAACATTATCCATCTGTTCAATTAGACTCATCCATATAGTAACACAAATATACACTGCAAATCAATAGAACACATACATGCATATACTTTACACATTCATACGATAATATATATTCCTACCACACACAAAAATGCATAGCCAAACACTATGCATGTTCATACTATAATACACAGCTATACACTACACATTCATACAATACATTCATCTTCACAGTAATACACATCCTTACATTGTACACAACCATACTATAGTACATATTCACATTCATTGGCTGACCTACACTCTACATGCTACTTGGTTGTAGCCTGATGAGCTGACTAAAGCTAATAATATGCTATTTATTGCAAAGTTGTGCATAGACTTATAATTGTTAATGTTTTGTAACTGAATTGTAATATAACACTTTGGGCTACATTGATCATACAGTTTCAACTTTCAGACTTACAACAACTCTGAGTTAAGAGTAGCAGCATAGTGCAGTGGCGGCAGTTGCAGTCCTATGAAGAAAAAAAACTGGATAGCTCTGCTACATCTCTACAGTAGCTGCAATGGGCTACTCCTCATTTTCAAGTTTTTGTCATAGTGTAAAAAGGAAGGCGCTACAATATGACGCACTTTCCACTAAGACCAAATTCCGTTTGATAGACTGGAATGTAGTGCAAAGATATATAACATTAATTCGATCGCTTAACCAATACAGTTCAGATATCAGTAGCGTGTAATATACATGGGACATAATGCCTTTCTTATCAAATAACTAAGTATTTGTCCCATATCTGGAACCAGCAGAGCATGAACACTGCTCAGTTATTAAGCTATTACACCTCCCTTTGTAGCCTATAGAATCTGCCAGTTTGAAAAGCTGCCAATTGATGTTTTTGGTGATTATTAGAGATTTATAGCTCTCATAATATTCCCTTGTAGGTAAAAAGTTCATAACATTGCACTTAGGCGACACCTTATATGTTCTTTATTACATTGCAGGTATACATAATATAGCATGTGTGTTTGTAGGTCTTCATCTTGATATCTCTGCAGGTTATTTTTTGATAAAGATACTTATATCGCATGTATGTGTTTATTAGTTGTGTTTGTGTGTACAGGTCTATGTCTAATTACTTTACATGTGCAAATCCTGGTTAATTTCATGAACATATCTCACTCCTTTCATGTGATTCTTGTGTGTTGTATATGTTTGCATATATCTGTATGTCCCTTGATGGTATGTGTGTATATCAGTGTGCTCCTTTCAATAATGTATCATACTGTACATGCATATCTTTCACAATATATGATGAGAGCTTGCTAGGTATGTATGTGTTCATTCCTGATTAAATCTATACTCCTATTTCTGTGTTTTCTCTTTATGGTACATGTGTATAGTTGTTTGCATGTGTGTATATCAGTGTGCTCCATTCATTAGTGTATCATACTGTACATGCATATATATTACAATATCATGAGAGTATGTTGGGTATGTATGTGTTCACTCCTGATTAAGTTTTTTACACACATTTTTGTGTTTCCTATGGTGTATCATGGTGTAACCTCTCACCCTACTTACCCCATCATGATTTTGAAATCTCATGATTTTTGAAATAACAAAAAAGCAGCCCTTAGTGTAACAAAACATTTTTACATGTAGTAATAGTTTTCTTGCTGCAGATAATAACCATATCCCACCTTAGTAATTATGCTTTACAAAAGGTAGTCTATTTACTCCCAAGAAAGTTAGATTATGTTACAAGTTGCTCTAAAATATCCGTTTTAACCAGTGGTCAAATTGCCATCTGTTCCAGTACAGTCCAATAAGTTATCTTACGGTGGGCCATGCCCTTGTCAATGTGCTTCAAATGTTAAGTTGTGTTTCTCACTTAATGATGATGCATGGGGTTTATTTTTCAAAATGAAGTCATCCGTAATCTGAGAATAATTTAGCTAAAATAGAGACATTGCTCAAGGTGGACATACCTAGATCGAGCAATTGAGCTTAAACTTCTGGATCAACTTTTTTTTTAATTAGAAAGTAGCCTGCAGTAGATCATTAATGGCGGCTGTGACTGGTCATTCTTAAGTGCTTAAACAGTAGAAAATTGGCATTTGTGAAGTGCTGGGCTTGCAGGAATAGGCATCAGCTGTGTGGGCCAATGGCCCTAAGGAAATGAAGAGAAGTAGAACTGTTAACCATGCTCTTTAAATAGTGCACAATAAGTCAATCGGCATCTTCAATAAGGTAATTTGCTGTCCAGTGATTGGTTGTCCTTGCTGCCTAATAAATAAAGTCAGGGGGAACAGTAATGCACATTATGTAGTTTAGATTTCCCATTAAAACATATTTTTTTGTTTAGTATTAGGAATAAAAAGGGATATTAAAATAGTGTAGTATAGATCTGTATAGAGGATTATGGAGATCGAGCAATACACAGTACTAGATTTATGTCTGGTCACTGACCATATGTACATTGTTACATTTACCTTGATTATATTCTCAGCTCTATATGTTAAATTTCATCGAATTTGGTATGAATGAGAAGATTGATATGTGCTGTATTAACACAGGACTACACTTCATGGGGTAATCTAGCTGAATATACTTTGTTTCCCTTCTAAGCTGTAGCTATCAGCATGCAAAAAGATCTGTCATATGATGATTCGTAACACTTTAAAGCTTCGTTTCTAGAAGAGACTTGTGCCGCAGGAACATAATCACTGCGGCAATTCAGCTAAAATGTGAACCCATATGTTGGATAGAGCTTACTCTGCAATCGACTGTAACAGTCTATGGTGGAAGTACTGCATGTGTTATCTGCACTGCAGTCTAATGATGCTGCAGGCAGATTGTTCTCCACTGCTTCTTGTCATTGCAATTCCCAGATGATAGGGATGCTGCCTAGAATCTCAGCAGTGACGTGCGAGATGGGAAAAACCCCATCCTTCCCTCCCCCCAGCAATTGTGATCTCATGCAGCAGAAATTGCAACTCTAAACAGGGTTTGTGGAAAACATGACCGTCATCTTGGTGGTAGACACTTGCCCTAAGCTTGAACTGGAGAGCAGCACAATAGATCATGCTGTGATAACTGAATGTGATTACATAACTATGTCTGATAATATAAGCTGCACATCCACAAGTACCGGGGGAAATGCCTTAGCTGCTCTTTTTATAGAGTTCTACAATACACAAACATCATGCTGGACATTGTATCCAGGAACAACATTTAAAAACACAGAAAGCCTATACAGAAGTGAGAAAGCTCAGGCAGATTGAAGGCATGATCCCTGTTATCACAAAGCGACACTTGTTTATACCTTCATTTGGAAAAAACAGTGACAATACAATAAGATAATACGTAGATATAAGATAGATATAAAATACACAGAGATAGATATACAATCTATAGAGAGATAGGAGATGAATAGGAGATAGGTATAGATGAATAGAGAGATTGGAGATAGATATACAATGTATAGAAGATATAAGATGGATAGGAGATAGAGATACAGATGCATAGAAAGGTAGGAGACAGATATGACATACAGATAGAAAGATAAACAATGAATAGAGAGATATGAGATGAATATAGGATAGGAGATATATATGACGTACAGATAGACAATGAATAGAGAGCTATGAGATGAATATAAGCTCAATCTACAAATAGATATACGATGAATAGAGAGATATGAGATAGAAGATAGATATATGATGAGTAGAGATAAAAGAAATAGATATAAAATACAGAAAATTGGAGATATTTATTGTATAGAGAGATGGGATATAGATGAATAGAGAGATATGAGGTAGAAGATACATATAGCATACAAATAGATATACAATGCATAGAGAGATATGAGATGAATAGAAGATAGGAGATAGATATAACATAAGGACAGACATATAAATAATAGAGATATAGGAAAAAAAATGGATGTAACATACAAATAGTAGAGAGATTTAAGCTGATTATGAGACAGATATGAAATACAGATAGATATATACACTAAATAGAGATATATAAGATATGAGATTAATATACGATGAAAAGTATGAGATACATAGATATGCGAGAAATAGAGATATATGAGATCAAAATGAGATATAAGTATATAAGTATAGATAGATGATGTGTAGTATAAGATCTAATTGGGAGAAGGATAAGAGAGATATTAGAGAAACTGAAAGATTATCGAGAAAAATAGAAATAAGAGAAAAAAAGACGAGATAGAACAAATATATTTGTAGAGAGAGAGAAAAGAAACAAATGAGATAGATAAATAAATAGAGAGATATGGAGAAAGAAACAAATCTTTTCAGGTAGACAGATATGTAGATAAATAGCAAAATAATAGCATTTGTGAGTAAGAAATTAGAATATTGCCTAAATTCCGAGCCATGTCATTCATTAAACATATAATGTGAATAGCCGCAGTCTGTTACACAGTAATTATTTTGCATGCATTGAATAAGTAAAGATGTATTCCTTTCAGCACGTTGTACACACACAGTGCCATTTTCACATGAGAAATGTCAGCGCTTTGCCTACTTGAGTGAAAAGGAGCCCACATTACCACTAATGCTCATTCGCCATCTGTTTTCCTTACAGCTGGGCCTTGACTGATTGTCTGGGGCAGAGAGTAGATGTTTTTGTTTTGTTTCCTGATTAATGTAACTGCTATACAGTAGATGCTGTGATACAGAAAGCAACTGTTCTCTATTCACAAACACACAAGTCTATTGTCTAACAAATTACGCTTTGTAAATGTGCAGGACAGTGCTATGCAGATGATGGCTCTGTGCTGGTATCTTCACCAAAGGGGGCAGTGTTACGCTCATGAGCAGCGTCTCCGATCTAGTCTCTGCATGACAGCAGCATCTGGACCTACCTAAGAGGGATGTCCATGAGTTTTTTTGTTGCTTTAATTGTACACGTTCACTTTTATCTGGTTGGGTCTTTGTTTTACATTTTACAATAATAATTTACAGTACTTTACTGATCGGCAGCGTACTGTCATAATCACATCAATGCACAAAAATAAGATTAGGATTCAATTCATAAAGCTGTCTGTTGAAATTTGTAAATTAGGGATTGTGACTGCGGGCAGTGGAGGGACCGCTGGTTTAAATATGAATATCTTTATTAGCAGCTTGACAACCTGTATGACCTATATATTATATATGTATCCACGTGTCCGTAGGGATGTGAAAATGTATTCAAACACAGATGTAGCAAAGTTTCGCTTGACTGTGATATTTCAGCTTTCTAACTGGTCTTATCTGTAAAAAAAAGGCATTGAAACAGTTGAGGTAGCATTCTGGGCCATAATATCATGGTGTTATGTGTCAATCTTTGCTACATTTGTACAGCCATGCTCCCTGAGACCAGTTCTCATACACATATACGTGCAACATATATGTATAACTTTAGCTGAAGCGTCTGAACCCCTTGCCCATTACAAGTTCCTGTCTTGCACTATATAACTGGATCCCCTTTTGTAAAATTTGATCAGCGCACTTAAGAGGATTAACACCAGAACTACCCTGATAGTGCCAATACATGCCTATGTGCCGGTTTGTATAGACATAAACTTTTGCCAAATCTTAAATACAAATTTCTTGCATCTTTGCAAAAATCTCTAATGTGTAATCTTCAAATAATACAAAGTTTTTTTTTCACAACAATGATTAGCTTTTAACATATAGGGAAAGGTAAATAAAGACTATTACCAAATACATTGCTTTGTTGATTTTGCTTTAGTCAGGAGATAAAGAGGATTTTATCTCCTCTTTGAGCACATAAGTTTCTCTGGCTACCCATCATCTCTACTCGCCTGTCCCTGATCTTTCTGATCTCTCATTGCTCCAAGCTGCCATCAGTCTGTCAGTCTGTCCATTGTGAGTCACTAACTGCAGAGTGTCATCTCTAGCAATGGACATTGTTTACTAAATGAGAAGCTTTTACTCTTTAGAGCTCTGCAGCCTTGTGCATTACAATTTATAAATTTCCTGCAGTCATGTCAGTGTAACAGGAATAGCTAGGAATAGCAGAACTGATATGCCAATCACTGCTATAGACCCACCCACAGCCTGAAAAGAAGGTGTTTGTCAAAGGTCACAAATATCTCCGTTTGAGATACAGAAAAACAGAAAGAAACTGATGCCTATTCATTTCTATGAAGTTTTTAAGCTCTCAGTTTGCCTCTGTTCCGTCAGGTATCGTTTTTTGGACTGAAGAAATAATGCAGTCTGCTACTCTGTTTTTACGTTAAAAAAACAGGTATCTGACAAGACCCTTCAGTTTTTTCTTCTCATTGAAGTAAATGGTGAACGGCTACAAATGGATAGCTATCAGTTTGTAAATCAGTTAACGAATGCCTTTTTCTCTATTCCGCTCACAACGAAAGACCCAGTGCAGATGTGAACCAGGCCACAAGCTGGCTGTGGCTCTGTGAAAAGGGGTGAAAGCTCAAGATTTGCAATCATACTAGTCTGTTACACATGGTTTCATGTCTTGAACATACGATATGTTGAATAATATTTACAGTAATTAGTTTTTAGCACTTGAGATGTCATTATAGAAGGATTGCTGTTCTTCTCCAATTATTCTTGGGCCTGTACCTTTACGTGCCTCAGATTTCATAAAAACACAGAGCAATTTTATCGTGAGATTAATACACAATTTGACACAACAAAAATCATACTGTGTTCTATCCAAAGCCAAATAACAGAGTCATTCGCCCTGGAAGTCCATTGAGCCCTACTGCCTAAGGGGGCACAAAGGTGCACTAGTAAAATAACTGGTATACAGTACATTAGGTGTCATGTTACTGATTTAGCTTTGGAACCCAGGATTTTTAAGGGACTAAAAGCATTGCTCTTTAGGGAGAATAACTCCATTATACAGAGCTGTACAAAGGTAACATATAGTCACCTATGAAAATCAAATTTTTGTCAACTACTGGTATATGTCACTGGAAATTTATAGATACTCTCACGGCTTTCATCTCAGAGATTTGTGATCTGTATGGGAAAAGCTGTTAATACTTACGTGAACAAAGACACTACTATTATAGGAATTATTGGTAGTGATTTTATTTTTTTTTTCTTTAAGGAAGACTGTGCAATATGACTTATATATATGAGTCCTGGGAATACTTTTTGGTAGTGCCCTAAGATTACGCACAAATTTTGCTATGATGAGGTCAATTCCTGTGTAACCTTTATTACCTCTTAATCTTACTCACTTTTAAGTAGGCTTGGAAAATCTCCAACCTTTAACACTGCAGGATGCCTGTTAAGGTATGATATATTTGTGTGGCTTCCTTTTAGAGCCCATACTCTTGGCCTCCATGGTGCAGGGATTATGGGGTTAAATGTTGAGCGTTCAGTTGAACCATAGGAATTCTGAATCTTGCAGCTATTTTAAGGATCCAAAAAAATGTGACTAAATGATGGTAATTTGTAGCTGGCCTCAGTGGGATTCTCAGAAGTGGAATATGGAACCTTAGGCATAGCTATAGGAGATGCTCAACACATCCTTGGTGCCTGAGGAGACCAAAGGCCCACCTGTTAAGCTGTGTTCACACTAGTGTCAGAGGTTCTGTTTGAAGCCTCTGTTGCAGACTCCATCAAAAGTTACAGAAAAAAAAAAATCACAGCATTTAGCGCTATTTTTCCCATTAAGATGATGGACACAATAATGGAAACCTGGAAGACCATATAGTAAAAGGAAACAATTGTGCAACATTAGTATCCATCATGTAACATATCCAGTACTACCTCTGTGATGGAGGCTCCAAATGGTACTTCCAAATCAGATATAAACTGGGTCTTTGCTTTTAAGCCCAGGCGTTCCAAGGTATGTTCCTGACCCTAATCCAGATGAACCCAGCTATCTTGACTTCCCATATTTATCGGTGGCTTCTTGACACAGATAAGCCGAATTTGGCCCATAGATTCAGTGGTGGGCACCACTGAAATATGGAGGGAAACATTCCAGTTTGGAATGTTTTCCTGCCCTAATTGTTTAGCGGCTGAATGTATGAAGACTCGGTTTGTGAGGAAATAGCTATTTACAGCACTGGGCTCATTGTAATGCACTGCATAGAGCTGTGATATTTTTATAGCCTTCAATATAAGTGGCTTTATTGTATTATTTACCAGGCAAAGATAAAGTTGTTTTCTTTCTCTTCCTCACACGGCTCGCTTTATTTTATTACATGATTGTTTTGTTTGCCACATAATGTACACAAAGAAAGTCTTTTGTGCTGTCTCTGTCTTAAGCTTTGGTAAAATCCTGCAGGCTTTGAGGTGGAGAAAAGAAAAAAAGAAGTGACAATGGCTTTCTGCAACAGAGTATATCACTTTGCATTAAGAGCCGTAATGACATTAGTGAGAGCTGAAGCTGAACCTTTCCATATGAAAAGATCCCTAAAGGTCTGCAGTCTTTTCAAGGCACTGGTGAAATTGATTTATCAGTTTGAAATTGAAGTATTTAATGCATTGGATTCTCTTGAGGAAATTATGCCATTCCTCTGCTAGCATCTCTCATTTACCTTCTGACTAGAGCAATGCACAATCATTTTACTACTTTTGCATTATATTCTCTTTCCTGGCACCGCTGTAAACTCAATTAGACAAAAACTAGACTTGTGAGCTGAGAGTAAAGACTATTGACATTATGCAGCATTAAGGTTCAGTGTCAATGCATTTCCTAATTTGTGCTAGAATAAAAAATGAACTAAGTAGGATCCTCAGAAGTAATCCACACGAGGACGTCATTAGAGTAGTTCAACGTGACATGTCTATATTGGAAACATAAGGGTATATTCATAGGCAACAGGTTTGTTGGCAAAATTTCTGGGACTGTTCGATTCATCTGAATCGGGCATGCAATGATCTGTGTACGTGCGACCCCATTCAGATGAATGGAAGCGATATTCAGTTATTCCACATGTGAGTGTACCATTAGGACTTGTTCCCACAGTGGGGAAGATTTCCTAAGGAATTCTTGCTCTTATTGCATAAAAAATTGCTATGCATGCCATGTGTCAAACTTATGTGTTTTAGACATGTTTATGTCTCACATGGATTTCAGGTAGCCTGCGTTCCTGATACACTGTGTTCCTTCCTGGTGTTTTGAAATGCACAAAAATACCGTTTTTTGTTTTTTTTTAAATGTACCATGTTTTTTTTAAGTATTTTAAGTGCTGCTTTTACAGACATTTTTTTACTCATTTCATTTTGCATGCCATACCAAAGATGAAATGGAATATGTATATATTGGATTATATATGTATACATTATGGACCTCATGTATGAAAACATGAGGACCAGGTCTAGGTGTAAGACCTTCTTTGTTAACCATAACAACCAATCAAAGCTCTCCTTTCATTTCATATAGTGCTCTGAAAAAATGAAAGGGGAGCTCTGATTGGTGCTACAGGCAACATAGAAAGTCTTTGACCTAGACATATTTCATACATGTGGCCATATGTATTTCAGAGAAACATTACAGAAGACTCACTAATATTGCTGCACTCTACAATTTGTGCTTTGGTACCTCCTTCTCTTGCCACATTGATGAACGGCCACACAGGCCATAAAAAGGGGCTAGGGCATCCTGCATATGGCACTTGGCCAAAATAGTGTATTGGCCAATGTATTCATATTAGTCCATTGCTGCAAATGCATGTGATAGATTTATAATTTGTTTTCCTTGCCAGTTTCTTATTCTTCCCGGATCTAGAAGGCATTGCTTGTGCTGACTGTTTGATTTGACAAGAATGAACAAACACAGCTTATTTTTGTGCTTTTTACCTGCGTTACAGAGCATTGTGCAGTGGTGGTTGCTCACACACAGATGTATTGTGCGGATTTCTTTAGACCAAATCAGGTGAAAGTTTTTTTTTTTTAGTAATTGTGAAAAGATAATAAGCAGGCAGGCTTTCTTCTCTTTCCGATTGAGGCACTACTCTGTCTCAGTTGTAACATAACTGCACAGCTCAATTAATGCACCGTGGCAGGAGGAGGAAAAAATGGTCTCTCTCTTGTCAGAAGCCAAGTTATGTACTTTCAAAGGCTGACAGAATAGCACTGCAGGGGTTCATTTATTTCCATTCAGAATGTCATTATTGGGTAATACAGAGTGACTCCTTCATGCAGTTTGGGCTTACTCTTATAATCGTCATTATTCTCAAACACTTAAGTGTTTATTTACACCCTAGGTGTCAGGATAGCCTGCAAAGCAATGAGGAGCACCCCCATTATTGTTCATTTACTTGCTTAGTCAATATTTTTGCGCAAACTATAAATTCTTTTGCTATTTTAGTGCTTGTTTGAAAGTACAGAAAATAGAAATATAAACTAAGCAATCCACATGGTCATTTTTCTATAAACAGATGTGGCAGAGTTGAAAATTGCGACACACCAAAGATAGTTCTAGAGCATTTCATCTAGAACCATCTACTGCCAGTCCAGATGGCTTTTCTGACAGAGTGTTTAAGAAGCAGCAGTGCCCATGCTCACAGTGACTGTGCACTTTGGGCGGTGGAAACAAGCGGCATGTGTTGGAGCCATTGGAAAGGCTGGCATTTTTTCCTCATCGTTGAACACTACTGGGCACGACTTATTATGCTAACTAGTGTTGCTCAAATCTAACTCTTTTTTGATTCAACGCTGATTAAAAAAAATTGTAAAAAATTCTGCTTTGGGATGTCCTGAGCCCACATTTTTTCACTCTGACCCTAAGCCTTAAATATAGCCCTAATCCTTACCATAGCAATAACTTAACCCTAAATTGGTTATATATTTATTTTTTAATGAGTTAGCTTACCTGTTTATCAGCACTTTTCTATCACAGTAACTCCAATGCTACTTTTGTCTGATATCATCTCTGGTCCGACATAGCAAATGTAACCCTAATGTGGTAAGCATAAACTCAAGACAAAGTCACTGGGGTCAAGGACTGGAATCCAGTCAGAAAAGCATAAGCTTGCGTTTGTTGCTTTTATGGCTATTAAAAGTATCAAATACAGTACAAGAAAATGTAAAGATGTAGTGTCGATATTCATCTGTTTTTGGATTGAGTAAACCCTAATGTAGTGTTGGACAGGAAATAATTTTAGACAGAAGTGGCAAAGGAGCAACAGCACCATGGGATTAAAAATGCCAAGGAACGGGTAAATTAGCCTATTTAAACCCAGAAAAAATCCCTAGCACTAAGTCCAATATAAGGTTAAGGTAATGTTTACAGTCTGTTATTTTTAATTGCCAAATAATGCTAAAAATCTGTTTGAGCTGACGTGAGTCTAAGCAAATCTGACTTTGACCAAAATCCGGAGCACAACATTACTAATAATGTGTCTAACTCATCCCAATAGTAGGGCCTCGTGTCATAATAATGTCTAGTTTACACAGCCGTCAGACCTCCAAAATCACCACTAATATTTATACCATTTATGTTGACTTCTCCTTTAAAGTTTGTTTTGCACCATTATGACTTTCTAAGTTAGAATCTTACATGATGGATTTAAGTAATACAATCAAAACTCTAGTAGATTTGAATCAATGTAACAGTGCTAATATATGATGTACCCCCATCCTCAATGGCTTTACCCTATCAATTCCCACCCTTTGTACCAGACGTTGTTATCCTTTTACTACCCCGTAATGACTGTATATTCTATGGAGAAAATTGCATCCACAATAATCATCATTTCCTTCTCCTGTATATTCTTTTGAGGGTAACAATATAACTCAACTGTTTAGATAGGAGATGAATGTGCCACTTAACTCTTTGTGTGCAGTGTTTGTGCCTAATGGTGGTTTGAAATAGCATAATGCAGCACACTTTCCTGCAGTTCTATACAAACCCATAGTGTAATTACAATGATCTAGCAAAAGCACAAATTCCGCTCTGCTACATCTCAGTGTGATGCTTCCAGTTTTTTTGTACCCTTTATTATTCTGAAACTTACTGATTAATTCTGGATAATCAGTCCAATAAAATGCTTCAGTGTCCACTTCATCTGGGAAATAATTAGATTAAAAACGGATCCTAAGGTCTTGTGTTTTTATCTCTCCATTCTGAAATTCTTTAATACGTGAGAATAATCAATAAACAAGTGTCAAAGCCCAACAGACCTCATTTGACAAAGTGCATCACTGTATCTGCAGAACTGTCTGTTTTCGGATGATGTGTCTTTTTAGTTCACAGCATGGTAATAGTGTAAACCATATTAACATTTTCCTACTCACTTTATAGTCAATTATTCTTCAGATTCTGTTGTATCATCATTGTTATTATTTTTCCTTATTATCCCTCCAAATAAATGTCCATGTGTAGCAGTGTTGTGATGATATGCCATTTATGTTCCTTGTAGCAATGGCATCAAGCAAAAGAAAGATGCTAATTTATTTGAATCGCTTAGTTATTAACATTCATGGTCATGTAATGCATTGAACATTGGCAGATACCTACAGATGTGGCAGAATTTACCTTTTAATGTTATTCAGCATTCATAAGCCTTGGTAGATGCCTACAGATGTGGCAGAATTTACCTTTTGATGTTATGTAACATTCATAAACATTGGTAGATACATACAGATTTGGCAGAATTAGTTTTTAAGCACAGTTCCAAAAGATTACATCACTGATTGCTAATTAAACAACCAATTAATTTAAACCAGTGATCACTATGCATGACTAAAATAGTATCCCAAAGAGTTTACTTTTTGAGGCATCAAAAAATGATGGACACAACACCTGGTTCATCAAAAGCAGCGTTAGATATATACAGACTTCTGATTTTGATGAACTCTATGAGGTGGAAGTGTTGCATTTGTAGCATAGGTGCAATAAGGTGCCTGTATTAAAGCTATCTGCAAGCTGCCTTTTTGTATTGGACTGTTTGTTAGGCTGGGTTCACATGTTGTAATCAGGGCCGCCATCAGAAATTTCCGGGCCCCCTACAGCGCCTGGGCCCACCTGTTAATCCCACCCCCTGTCTACCCAATTGCCCCGCCCCCACCAACCACATCCTACAATCCAACCCCAGAAAAAAAAAAAGAGATGCAATTGCGCCGTTGTCTTTGGACTGAGTTCTTGCTGAATTTTCCAGCATACAGTTTATCTATATTGTGTATACAAGGGCCAGCAAATTCCACATGTCACCACGATATTCTGACCAAACCAGCACACCAAGACCAATATAACCAAACAAAATACCAATTAATACAATACCGCCATATATCACTATGTATGGTGACTAATACCACTATAATGTTACTGACTAAACCAGTGTACTAAGGCCGATATTACCATTAACAACAACAATATACAAGGACAAAGTAATACCGCAACATCATCTCCACATATCTCCACTATAGAGATGCAGAATAATGCTACAATACTGTTACTGAATATAATCCAATACAATAACACCAATATTACCACCATACACTGACTATATAGGGCCACATGTAGGAAAACTGTCTAGATGTAGGACTTTCTTTGTTGCCCATAGCAACCAGTCAGCGTTCCCAGCATTATTTTTTCAGAGCACTATAAAAAATGAAAGTGGAGCACTGATTGGTTGCTATGGGCAACAAAGAAAGTCCTACATCTAGACAGTTTTCCTACATGTGGCCCATAGTGGCAGATATAAGTGATTACAGTGCAGTTACATTTAGCAACTCACAGATGACATCTGATAAAGTCGTTCATCTTCCCTTTTCTTCTCCATCCGTTCCCGACCACCATGAGGTCTTCTCCCGGCCATGACTCGTCCCTGCAGAATTCACAACACAAACATCTGAGACTCCTCACTTTATCATAATCTCACCGGTATCTACCCCCTATGTACAAATCCCCCATCCATAGTGCGCCAAATAGTAATAATTATCTCTTTGGTGCACTGGTCGTTAGTTTTATAGAGTCCTTTGTAGGTAGGTAGCCAGGTATTAGGCCCACCTGTTGGTAGAGAGAGAACTTGAGTGGGGCCCCACATGGAGGAAACTTGAGTGGGGCCCACTCAAGTTTCCCTACCTCCTCCTGCTGTGTGGGGCTCATTCAAGGGCCTCCTCTCCCTCAGCCGTGTGGGGCTCCACAGGTCCAGTGAGGGGCCTTGAGCGGGCCTCACTTAAGTGGCCCCTCAAGGCCCGATTTGTGGGACCCCGCCTCCAGAGTCGCCCCTGGGTGATATTTTGTGCCCCCCGGGGCCTTACGCGGGCCCAAATCTTAGGGGCCCACTTGGGCCCAGTGGGGCAGGGTCACGGCCCCCCAAAACCCTGGGGCCCTTTCCAGATTGGGCCCCCACATCCCTGGGGCCTTCAGTTGGGCAACCCCCACAAATCCCAGGGACCTTGAGCAGGGCCACCACATCCTGGCCCTCAGTGGGCCCCACATCCCTGGAGGCCCTCCAGTGGGCCCCACATCACTGGGGCCCTTCAGTGCGGGCCCCCACAACCCTGGGGCCCTTCAGTGCGGCCCCACATCCCTGGGGCCCTTCAGTGGGCCCCCCACATCCCATTAGGTGCCCATTTTCAGTGCGGCCCCCACATCCCTGGGCCCTTCAGTGCGGCCCACATCCCTGGGGCCATCAGTGCGGCCCCACATCCCTGGGGCCCTTCAGTGCGGCCCTCACATCCCTGGGGCCCTTCAGTGTCCGGGCCCCATACACACATCCCTGGGGCCCGTCAGTGCGGCCCTCACATCCTGGGGCCTTCAGTGCCCCGGGCATGGCCCCCACATCCCCTGGGGCCCCTTCAGTGGGGCTCCACAGGACTTTGAAGTGGCCTGCCATTAAAAACAGGGCCCGTGCTGCAAGTTAAGTTAAACACAATAGGTTTACATTACACAGATTGAGTTTCCTTACTTCTGCATCAGCTCCTGCAGGAACTGAGCAGTCGGCCCCTCCTCCTCCCTCTAACTGCTGGCAGATCAGTGACTGCCTGTCCACAGGGCGGGACTCACTGATTACATTAGATGACATCACCGGCAGCCAGAGGGAGGAGGAGGGGCCGACTGCTCAGTTCGTGCAGGAGCTGATGCAGAAGTAAGGAAACTCCATCTGTGTAATGAAAACCTATTGTGTTTAACTTTACTTTCAGCGCAGCCCCCTCCCGACAGCAGATTGATTCACATGGTACAGAGAGCAGACCTACGGTCTAATCTCTGTACCATTACTGTGAAGCAAGGGGGCGGGGCCTGCCGGCGACGGCGGGCCCCCCCTTGCTTCACATTCTGGCCGGGCCCCATACGGCAGTAGGGGTTCTACCCCCCTAATGACGGCCCTGGGTGTAATGAAGATGTTGTATAAAAAAATTTAAACAGTTTTACATGCAGTTTTTTGTATCTGTTTTTTTCATGCATTTTTCATGTATATTTTGGCACGTTACAAACCAAAAATGCACTAATTATGCATAAAAAAAATCTATGCATAATTGGTGTATTTTTTACAATCGACATTGACTTCCTGTTTTAAAATGAAGGGCGTAAAATACACGTTTATGCCCCAGGAATTGAAATACACTCTAAAGGCATCATGTATGAAAACTATCTATGTCTAAGATAGTTTGCCCATAGTAACCAATCAGAGCTCCCCTTTCATTTTTTCAGAGCACTGTATGAAATGAAAGGTGAGCTTTAATTGGTTGCTATGGACATCAAAGAAGGTCTTAGACCAAGACCGTTTTCATATATGTCATCCTCATTTTTTACTTATTTATTTTCATAAAGCAAAATGTACCACGCATGTTTTATGCATTAAAATATGCATCTAAAAATGCTGTGTTAACCCACCCTTAAAGGGATGCCGTCACCATGCTGTTTCACAGAGCCTTCTCTTCACAACACAACTTCAGACTCTAACTTTCTGTTCAGGCTATGGGCAGGTCTACAGCACTGACTGACCTATCAGCTCTGCTATTCCTAGCTTACCTCTTAGAGAGACATTGCTAACAGAATACTAGAGAGCTCTATCTATTAAAGTTTGTCAGTAACATAGATAATCAAGCTCCTTTCCTGCTAATAAGACACAGCAAAAAGTGATGTCACCATGGATGGACTAAGCTTCTGTAGTAATGAGATAGATGGCTGGTAGCCAAGGGAAGGTTGTGTCCACAAGCATTAGCTAGTATTTGCTCCCACTCTAAAGGGAAGCAATATCAGAGCAGCAATGTTTTTGGTAATAGTCTTTCTCTGCCTTTGCCTACATGTTTAAAGCTAATCAATAAAATGCGAATACACCTTTAAGTGGACTCTACTGACGTGATATTTTAACTGACCAGTGAACTCTTGCTTCATCTGTTGCTTGGGGTTTGGTGGGGGCCATTTGTGGTTGTGTTTGTTGTATAACAGAGCAGTTTTGGTGCAGTTTTGTTGTGGCAGCAAAGTAGATTAGAACCACTGAGGCACACCACCCAGTGAGCTTTTATTATCTTAATCAGCGGTATCATGGATTTAAAGGTCAACAATGGCAAATCACAATCACTGATTGTAAATGGCCATACAGTTTTGCTGGTACTGATCTGCAAATCTGTGCAGCTTCTTATTGAGTTGATGAATAATCACCGGTGCGGGGCGCCCCAGCGTTTTTTTTGTGCACATTATGGCTCCAACGAGATCACACCAAGACCACTTGGTGTATTTTTAGCCTTATGCAATGAGCAAGACTTCACTGGGCAGTTAAAATCATTATGTCAATGTTATCCAACTACTTCTGGGTTTATATGGTGTTTTTGATGGAAAAACTTTTTTACACATCATTTGAAACAAAACATAATGGGGCAGATTTATCAAAGCAGTTGCGCCAGAATTCTGGCTCCATTTGCACCAGAAACCAGCTTTTCGCCACATTTACTATGTGTTTTAGACCGTTTCAGACGCTTCTGTGCCTCGTCCGATAAAAGGGGGCGTGGTCTCATACAAGGTGGCGTGGTTTCGCGGGAAAAGGGGCATGGCTTTAATGCGACCAAAAATGCGCCCAGATTTTGTCTGCGTTTCTAGTGTGAAAGTAAGACAACTTTCTGGTACAGAGTTAGACTAGACAGTTGTTACCTGCCCCAGATTTATGAACACTATGATAAATGTGGTGTGTTGTATTGTCTAGTCTAACCTTACACTGTCTAAAAGTAAGACACTATTGATAAATCTGCCCCAATGAATGTTGAATACTGCAGCAGTTCCCATCCGCATCACAGCTGCACCCGGACTGTATTCCTATCATATTTATCATAATATAGCGCAAACATATTCTGCAGCACTGTACAATACAGTGGGTATAAATACGGACAAAACCAAAGCTATTATTAACAGATCAAACAAAAGGAGGGAGGGTCCTGCTAACAAGAGCTGACAATCTAACCTAACATTGAGAAACACCTAACACCGATTGTTCCTGCTTCAAAATTCTTCACATTTACAGTAAAGAAGGAATCCTATTATTTGAGAACATACAGTAGGTAACAGAATGCACAATAATCCCACATTATAAGAGATATTTTTGTGTAGGTTTATATTCCGGACAAGAAAAAAACATTACACATTAGGTCTGGTGACTCTCCTTGTTTGGTATCTATTACATTATTAGTTCATAAGAATATCCACATCATATCTATGCCGTAATAGCTTCATAAATAAATGTCTGCTAGGAATTACACACTGCACAGATCTAAGCTTTGGTGATGTGGTCTTGTACAGATCAGAAGCAATCTATCCCAGATAATACAGTATATTGAAGTACACACACACACACATATCAAGCCGTGCTCCACATTTACACACCAAACATGATGTATATTTTATAATAGAAGAAACAAAAATTCTGTGTAAACAGCCGCAACCCGCGCAGATGTGGAATAGCACGTCCTGGGAACCTATAGCTATTTGCTGGATGTATTTACTTGAATCCTACTGCAGTGAAGGGTGTGAAAGAAGCAGAAAGCTGCAGCAAAGATGAAGTCAGAGAGAATGATGGAGTGTATTTCATAGCAGCCAATTCTATCCCCCAAATCCCTGTTGTGCAGAAAGGTTTTCCTGCTAACGCAGCAAATTCAGCCATTGCATAGCATAGTATTAATGATTTATACACACCGCACCAGTGCTTTTGTTCACCAGAAAGGCTCGGCTGTATTAATAAACTAATTTCAGGGAACAGACTACTGCATAGAGATTTAGCAAAGCTTTTAGTCATATCTACAAACTGTTTTGTGCTCTGTTTCCATTTACTTGAAGGATAAATGCAGAATATGCATAAAAAGTGAGATTCTCCCTTGGTACATTCCGCCTATATACAATCCCAGCATCTGCATGAAGGTTGTATGTTTCTGCCTGTGTCGATACAGGTTTCTGCCAGGTAATACAATATTCTCCCAAATCGTAAATGTTTGCTATAGAAATGGTTCTAGAGTAGATATGGATATTGTAGATATGGATTGAGACTACAGATAGGGGCTGAGGTCACTGAATATTCTCAGAACAGTGCTGCAGAATATGCTTAATGCTGTATAAATATTGGAAAATATTGCCATATACAGCATGCATACAACATCATATAGCTTCTATAGTCCCAAGGTGCTGATCTCAGAACTGTATATTTTGTTGTGTGTTATGTTAATTCCTATAGCAGACAACAGAGGCGTAATATATAGCTAAGAAAAATCTATAAAAGGGCCTCCACCTTCCGTGTGCCGTTTATAATATTGGTGTCTATCCCTGCAGTCCCTATAGCTATGTTCCCAGCAGGAAGAATTTATAACTTATGTAAAATAATAGACACAAAAATGTACATTTATTAGCATGGTCAATGTTAGAAATCTTCTACATTTTTAGAACTCTAGAAACATTGTGTGCAAATCCTATGCATTTCCTGTACTAAAGTGTTTTAATTATGCATCTGTTTATGGCGTCAAATCTAGTGGGGCTCCTGTATGTAATAGAGGACTTGCTGTGTTTTACTCATGTAGTGCCCAGCTGTTTTATCATTTACATTCACTATGCAGTTAGATGTAAACAATTAATAATCCCAGCAGAATCACACTAGCACCTAATTACATGGAAGTGTAAAGTGACACGGTAGCAGAAACAATATTTTATATTTAGAAAACACCATGGTACATACACTTTAATTCCAATATCCTGCATCACTATGATGTGTTCTGTATAGCTGTGGCTTAGAGTAACATGGACTGTTATTTAAGGCGACAACACTATTTGCAGTTGCCTTCTATGCTCTGACTAGTGAAACTAGAGGTATAAGAAATCTGAAGCCAAGGCAGAGCCACCAAGATGAATCAAATTCCTTGCAGCTTGTCCATCTAAAAAATAAATAAGATTACCCCCCAATAAAGAAAAAAAATACTCACTTCTGTATTCACCAATGATAATGCATGAAATCTCCGCTGGCTTCTCCTGTCTTATTTCACTTCTGCTCTTTCCGAATGGCACATAACCACAACCAGAATTCAGTGGCTTTAGGGGAGCACTGATTGGATGCTGCAATCACGTGCCATTTGGAACAACCAGAAATTGACAAAGACCAGAGACACCAGTGACAGCTTTAATGCTAGACTGGCAGTGAGTCCATAACATTTCAAACATTCTACCAGCCGCTTAACCTGGTGCTTGGTTCTTTCATAGTTTTGATATTTGACCAATAGATTGCCCCAGTTCTGCTTATGAAGCACCAAATAACAGTCACTGTTTGCTTATGTCCTGGACACCAGGAAGAATTTCTCAGAATTCCCTTATCCACTGTCCGTCTATCAATTAGTAGCACTTCAAGAGTGAAAACAAAAGAAGATTGACTTTATTGAATGATTGCAGTAATATGAATCAATGGTCAATAAAAACTATTTTTTTAGTTCATGGTCTTGGTCAAGACTGGACAGCTGGCACTCGCATCTATTTCATATTTATCTAAATGCTCATATAATTATTCTTTATACAAGTGTTCATTTGCCAAGTACTCCATCAAGTACAGAAAAAAAAAATCCTGGTAGACACTTGTTTGGTAATAAAAGAAGAAGGCTATTGTTTTAAGAACATGAAAAGCTTAAGGGCAGGTTCACACAGCTGTTTTTCAGTACAGAAAATTGCAGTGCGTGGAATCCGAATCTAAAATTCATTCAGTTTTTGGATGCGGATTTCTAATTTCAGACATGGTTTTGAAGCAGATTTCAGCCTCCTTACTGTATATTCTGTGAGGATTCAGTGCTTAGTCCACCTCAAGAACTGACATGTCAGTTCTTTTTCAGTGCTGAAAAAAATCCATTGCCACGGAAATACAGCCCTGTGTGCACTGCAAAACTGTTTTTCTATTGAAAAGAATGGGAGACTGATTTCAGTCTGTTTTGGATGTTGTTTCTGATGCTGTTTCAGTGCTGAATTTGCATCCAAAACAGCCATGTGAATCTACCCTAAATATTAATCTTGCTTTTTAATCATAGATTCACCATGACAGTTTGTATGTATGATCTATTGTTGCAATGTGGTTGTTTTTTTTTTTTTGTTTTTTTTAGCTACAAATGTAATTAAAGTTAAATAAAAAAAATTAAAATTAAAAAAAAATCATAATAAAAAATATTTTAAAATGGTTATTAAAAATAGTACCTTACCAAAGTTGTCACTGTTGGGGTCGTAATCATGCCCTTAGTGGAGGCAAATATATAAACCTTTATATTTATATTTTTTATAATCGGCTCATGGTATACTATACAATTTACATGGCCACCATGAGATTTCATGGTCAAACATATAGTTGGTGGAGTCAAGTGACAAGAGCCATTAAAGGAAGAGTTTGTTTGGTTCTATTTTTTGGAGCTTAATTGAGAAGCATATTGTGATGTATACAAAGTGTCTTAATATGGATTAATAACAGGCAGGTGTTCTTTAAATAATGCTCCTGTTTACACTGTACAGTTTTTATTTGTTTGTCCTCTATTATTCGGTTGCATGAGTGTCTCATTGTGTTTAATTATGTCTATGAAGCGTAAGACAGCAGTCAACATCTGCTCTATTGTTTCCTAGATTTACACAGAACTTTGATGGGTTAGTAAGCAATCTATTTTTGAACCTAAAAGGACAAACAGCAAAATTCATGATATTATACAAAAGTGTATTATCCAATATACAACATCACTTGTAGACCAGACAAACTGCTCCACACAAAGAAAAACTACCATGCATTACATAAACAAGTGCACATGAAAGACATAATCTCTTTATGTAAGACATCGACATCAATAGACAGGATGGTAATGAAGAAATATTAGACTGTCAAAAGACACCTCTGATTATTATGAAAATTGGTTATGATTGTACGGTAATTCATGTTTAGAAACATTTATGACAGACGATTGGCTGTTATATATGCAAATTGTTTGCTTTGCCTCTTATGTATTCCCTTCACATACATTACTCTGGAATAAATTCAGATTTTTGCAATACAGCTGAAGTGTTTTATCAGCAATGAAATCTTACGTCTAACTGTAATTGTGTCATGTATGACAAACAATATTATAAAATATGGTGCAGTAGTCACCCACGGAAGCTAAGGTCACACTAATCCCACAGACCACCATTGTATGGTCCTATAAACTTCATTAAAGTTAAATTTGTTAAGTCCAAGCATTCTGTCCATCTTCTCGTAGCGTTCCATAAATATTTCATTTTCTCGGTTATATACCTTGATCATGCTGGTCAAAGGGTTCAGAACTGGGTGCAGTTATCATTTAAACTACTTAAAAATGGATAACAGTACGTGACTACTCAAAAAATTCAGATACCCATTGCCAGAACTACTCCACTAACTAGGAAGAGCATGGATATAAAAAATCCAATTCTCTATAGCTGTGTACTCCAGGCCCTGAAGCCACCGTCAAAGGTAACTCATTCTGCACTTTTTCCCTCAATTTTCTCAGATAGCATAGATTAATGACAGCTTCATTTAATTGAGGAAAAGGAGGTGCACGATCCAGCAATTCCCAAACACTTGTTGTATCTCCTAAATTAAACTTGCAGTTTTTTTAATCCATTTAAAAAGCCTGGAAGAGGCAACAAGTATTAGAAAATGGGTAACACACTGACGCGTTTCAGGAACGATTTCCCTTATTCATGGTGTAACATTCATTGTGCACCTCCTTCCTTTCCTCATACGTTCACATGGGAGAGATTGACCTCGGGCTCCCTTGCTTTCCATGCAATCACCCCTCGTCTAAATAGGTGAGCTGAAATTTCTTATTGTTTTGATGGACTTCATTTAATTGATGAAACATTTCCAGTCCTGGATTAGGCGCTCTGACTGCCACTGTACAGGCTGTGTACATGCTTTCATTGACTATATGCCTAGATGTTAGCACAGAAGAAGAGACCAAATTTTGGGGGGAATGTATGAAAGATTTTTAGTAGGAAAAAATGCTGCAAAGTATTTCAGAAATGGAAGTGTAAACAGTCTATTCTTATTAATCAACAAAATGTAGAATGCAATATTTAGGGGGACATGTATGAAAACGGTCTAGGTCTAAGACTTCTCTTGTTGCCCATAGCAACCAATCAGAGCGCCCCTCTCATTTCATATAGTGCTCTGAAAAAATGAAAGGGGAACCATGATTGGTTGCTATGGGCAGCAAAGAAAGTTTTAGACCCAGACAGTTTTCATACATCTCCCCCTTAGTGTGGCCACCCTTTGCCTTCAAAACATCATAAGTTCTTCCAGGTACACTTGCACACAGTGCTTGAAAAGAATTCGGCAGGGAGATTGTTGAAAACACCGTGGAGAAGTAATCACAGATTTTCTGTGAATGTAAGCTTCTATGTCTTGATGTAATTGCAGATGGACTTGATGATGTTGAGATCAGGAGTCCGTTGGGCTCTATCACCACTTCCAAGAGCCAAAAGGCAAATGTCACAGCAAATATTGATTTGATTTACATTTCTCTTTTGTTCATAAACTTAGGGCCACATGTATGAAAACTGTCTAGGTCTAAAATTCGCTGTGTTGCCCATAGCAACCAATCAGAGCTCCCCTTTCACTCTTCCAGAGCACGATATGAAATGATATGGGCACTGTGATTGGCTGCTATGGGCAACACAGCGAATTTTAGACCTAGACAGTTTTCATACATGTGGCCCTTAGGTTAATTTTTAGCAATTCAAAAATACTAACACTTCTTTTGTTGAAAACATTCTTACTTTGCAGCATTTTTACACACCTTCCTAAACCTTTTGCAAAGTACTGTATTTTTATTGAGTCCTTTAACATGTCAAGGCCACAATACAGATGATAAACCTGCCACTATTTCATCGATCAATGGCCGTACAAGCTTGCCGACATCCTGTGTTGATTTTGTAGGTAGGACTATCATCCGCTACATATATATATATATATATATATATATATATATATATATATATATATATATATATTATATATATATATATATATATATATATATATATATGACAAGAGCATTTATATAGGAGCATATATATAGACACCCACCTCCATATGAATTGGAATGAACAATGTATGTGTACTCCACATATTTACACGCAGCACCAATATACTTTCATGGAGGTGGGTGTCGTATATTATATATACTATATATATATATATAACATATATATAATTAATATATATAATTATATTTAACCCACCTCCATGAAAGTATATTGGTGCTGCGTGTAAATATGTGGAGTACACATACATTGTTCATTCCAATTCATATCTAATAAGTGTGTGTATTTATACAGGAGCATAGTGTATGTATATTTTCCTGGTAAAGAGATAATTTGTTTTACAGAAAGTATAGCAGAGGAATAGTTTTGCTTCATGTGCCAGGGAGTAAGTAAGAACACTTGCTAACCTCCCACTCAGCCTTCAATCAGGTTGGGGCTTACTGCAATTTGACACCAATTTAGAAAGTTGTCCCTTTAAATGTCACCATACAATCTATACTTTTTTAAAGATTTTCAACTACTTCTGACAGGTGGTAATTTAAACCAGAACAATATCTAGCACCTTTCCAAAAGATATGCAATTATAGCTAACCTTTCAAATCCAGAACAGTGCAGCAATTTATGCTTGGGATATATTATTGGAAGTTCAGCAGCAATGTATTTTTGTTACAATTATCATGTCCTGAGCCCACTTATATTTTGGGTCAAATTTGGTTTTACGTAACTAAAATCAGGTGGCAATAAGAAACTTTAACAATAAAATGATGAGTAATTTAATTAACAGACGTTACAATAGATGACAATGTGACAAATCAACCTCTGCCTTTTTTTCCTCTTTAGAGATGTTCTCAGCTCTTCCTCCCACATTAGTCACAAAGTATTATACCTTTTCCTATATTTTCCTCCAACCTCAGCCCTAAATCAATCTTGTGATTGACAGGAACATCCAATGCTCATAGCACTTCTCTTAAGCACAAAACGTGTCAAAAGGCAAAATCCCTTAGCAGGTACATGCATGTCAAAAACGGATTTTAGATGAGATGACAGAGGGTGAATGGGTCTGGCATAACTAAGGATGAATCTAAAAAGTCCATGTATTTTGGAGAGCTCAGAGTACTGTTTAAAACTGATCCACTTCCATTAGTCAATCATTTCTAGTATATTGGACATAAAGAGAAAATGATCCTTTAACGGCAGTAAGCTATATCCACTGGAATCTTACAATAAGTTCTATCAATGTTTATGCTAAAAAGATTATTTTTATGTTGCTGCCGATCTATTTCAATCAATTAAAGGAAAAGAAAACAGAAAAAGGCAAAGGAAAAGAAAAAATAAATGGGAATCTCCTAGTGTCCCATAAAAAAAAAAACCAACTATACTTCCCCTGCTCCTCCATTCCAGTGTTGAAATCTCATCAGTCCTCTGTATACTTCTGTATACTTCTTCTGGACGGGCACGCCACTGCTGCAGCTGCCGATTGGTTGCAGAGGTCTCATTATTCTACCTTATATCACCATTTTGAAGTGAACAACTCACCCAGAAGGCGAACACCGTAAATAAAAGATCAGAGAGAGACAGCACTGGAATGGAGCACTGGAGGAATGCGTGGAAAATCTTTTTTTTTTTTTTTTTATAGGGCACCAGGAGTAGTGTTGAGCGATTTTTATCGACAAAAGGATGAAAGTCGGAAGGATTTTTATGGTGGAAGCGAAATTTCCATATCATTGCGATAATTAAGGTTAAAGATCTGAGTCATCATCTATTAAGAATGCGCCTTTTTCGGCGCTCCTGTTAATTTTGGCGGCCAGTCCAAATCAGATTACAGAATAGAGCAGGGTGAGAAGTGTGGCTACGTCATGACTGGATGTGTATGAGTTGCAATTGCTGGAATGAATCACATGACCTCGTTTTTACATAGAAACAGCGTTTCGCTGTTTCAGCCTCAGTGGACTCTCAGCGTCTCATAGGATAGGACGCTTCGCTCTGCCTGTGGCCAAACAGCTCTGCGAAATTAGTCTAGTTTATCTGCACAGAGAAACCGTCTAACTATTACTTTGATCCTTCCAATTTAGTTAGATTAGGGGATTTTGAAAGATTTTATGTCTTAGCTAGAGAATTTTAAAATGCAGCATCTACCGCTGTAAATTCATGGCGGGGGGAGCAAGGGGGTGCCCCCGCGGGCGAACAGTCGCACAGACAAGCTCTATCCATCGCGCCCACCTGATAAAAAAAAAAAAAAGAACCTTGATAAAGTTCACGCAAGACTTAGTGTAGACATTGAAGTGGGAATATCTTTATTATTAACAGTTTTTTGCTATTGAAAAATATTCCTGGATATTTGTGGCAGCCTGAACTTATAATTGGATAAACATCAATTCGTAAGTAACTGCAGGTCTCTTTGTTCAGGTGCAAAACTCCACTTTTAATTATCCGTATACATTTCAATATGTGTTCATTTTAATTTTACCCCATATACACCTGTGACAGTTTATATATCCACCTTGCAGTTAGAATTACAATCCAGATCCAGCAATCTTTTACAGCACAGTTGCTTGTTACCGTGTAACATAACGAAAACATACAGTTAACGTGTTTTTTGACTTTGCGCACCCAGCTTTTGTCATTGACGCAAGCATACCACGTAACTCTTAAACAGCAATTCTATAGTCACCACAGATGAATTGAAAGGGTGCAAAAAAAACCGTGTATTATAACTAAAACAATAACAGATACGTGTTTTTTTGACTTTTGCGCTACGCGCCAGCTTTGTTTATTGACCGCACATCCTCGTACAATCTTAAAACAGCAATCATAGTCACCACAGTGAATTGAAATGACCAAAAAAATACCGTTTATTATATCGAAAACAAGAACAGATACAGACATAACAGACTCCTTTTTCCCCGCTCTTTTTTAACTGGGGGTCAGACAGGTTTAATGGTCCCATACAGCGGTCCAGGACAGGTATAGTCAATTTCCAGGTGAAACCTAAAATTGTGGTTGTAATACTACCTTTTTGCGGCACTTTTTAAATCTGGGGTTGCATGCAGGATTTGGGGTCTCATGCTGCGTTCCAGGACCAGGATATTCAATGTCCAGTTCAAGTAACATGGATGGTTCCAAGATCATACTGCCTTCATGTGCACTTTTTTAATTTGTGGGTTGAGCAGGTATAAAGGTCCATGGCGTGGTACAAGACAGGATAGTAAATGGTCCTGTGGACTTTTTATTTCTGTGACTTTATAACCTAAGTGTGTGTTGCCTGAAGGAATGTAGCCGGTATCCATTTGACTGTTTGTGGATGTTAATTTCACCTCACCAGCCTTGTTTTGGTTTAATAATGAAGGATTGTTGCTCTCCCGGTCGCCATAGACATTTAATGGCTAATCGCTCTTAATCGAATGCACACTATCGAAAACCTTATCGATAAGCGCCGACTATCGACTATCTCTCGATAGCCAATGCAATCGCTCAACACTAACCAGGAGCTTTCTATTTATCTTTGATATAAGTCAGACAAGCCCATTAAGAGTTATCGGCTTTGAACAATTCCTTTTGGTGAGAAGGCTGCCCCAACAATAAGATAATCACAGAGAGCCCCACTAGTGAGATCATTTGAATTGGACAGCAGGGATTTAATTCCACAACAGTGCCACCACAGGAGAAATGAAGCATTACACAGCACACAGTGAAATATGTGTGTTGACTGTGTAGTAAATAGAAACGTTCGGGTCCTCCAGAGCAAGAGATACTCTTTGTAGGCAAAATCCACTCTGGTTAATAAATGAGGCTTCTGAATGGGGGCTTCTACTACCAATCCCTCTTATCTGCTTTCTAAAATAAATAAACCCTTTCAAAATAATAGACTGACAACAGACAGTAAAGGCAATAATGAATCGACTATGTAGTTACAGCAGTGTACTTTGTTATAGTTTTAACGTAGGTAAAATGCATTTTGTTTTTAAAAATAAAAAATATTTGGGCAAAACCCTTTCCCAAAAAATTACATATACATAATATTAAAAAAGGGGTTTTTAAACTAAAACTTTGAAGGGGAATTTTAAAAAACCCAAAACTCTGTAATCCCAAATTTAAACAAACTTTAGCCATTCCCCAGACTGCCTTAATTTTTAAATTTTTCAGCATTTTTTATCTTGGGGGGGCAGAACTGAAAATTTAACAAGTCAGGACCACCCTACGCACAAAGTTAAAAAACAGCAACTACTTTTCCCCTTTTTTCCCGACAGAATGCTGCCCCTACAGGCCCACTTGAAGTCAAAATCGACCACAATTAATCTCCCGGCTCATTTTAGATATACTGGCAGCACCTTGCTTCTAGACAAAATAGCCAGTCTTAAAGAAAGCAAAAAATAAAAGATAGGAAGTTATGAAGCAAGCTGGAACAGTTATGTCTCAAGACTGTAGGGTAAGCTATGAGGAGAGACCTACCATATACATCTCTCCTGAAGTGCTCTGTTTGATGCAGACAACACCCTGCTAACAGAAATTAGCTGAGATGTGGGGACTTAAATATCCACCGTAGGTAGAGGAAATCATACATTTAATGGTATTATGGAACAAAATGCACTTGTCCTCCTTAATTCAGTAATGGAAGCTGTTTCAATTAGGAGTTGTTTTCAAATTTCCACACCGGGGTATAAAGACATTATAATGGGGGACTTTGGAATGCTTCTGCTATGAAGGGCTTTATGCAATCAGGTACAAGTAGATTTATTTTGATGATTTATCTGTTCGCACAAGATACACAAAGGTAAATGCTGAATGGATAGCCCGCCCTGATATATAACAGCATGTCCCATACATTTGGATACATAACTGTTGACTTTCATAGTAAAACAAAAAGTATATATAGAGGACAAAGTGAAACTAATGCTATACCACACATACTAGCCAACTATATGCCAAAATGACAAAAATATGGCCCTATTCACATCCTGTATTGGGCTTCTGTCAAAGGTATCTAAAATTCTAGGGGAAACGTAATCTTATTTGGACTACATTTGCTCTGTTTCATGTTCATATATGCATTATGTAAAAGAGACAAAAGTAGTCTCCTATGACTTCACCTCATTATACATTAAGGTACTTTTTTTTGTTAAAGTACCCCAACATACACCTGCAACAGAGGTCCAAAAACTGATACGACTCATTCCTTTTTTAGCCAATGAACTAATTCAGCATCTAACTAGCTCCTATCAAACAATATTCAAAAGCTAATGAAAAATAATATTTCTTATATATTTATGTGGAAATTACAACAGATACAATTATAAGAAAATAACCCTACATGGCAGAGCACATTCTCCGCTACAAAAAACACTATTTGACTAACACCCTTGGTTATGCGTGTTTGCTGAAGATGAGCTTATGAAAACCTCCACCAGTAAAGGAAACCCCCCCTCTTTCACAGCTGCTATTATGGCGTTTGTAGGAAAAAGTTGCCCGCACAGTCCCATCTGTTTGGGACAATGAAAGATAAGTCAAAAGGGGCCAAATCAATTAACATCAATGGGTGCAATTTTTTCCACATTGAGGAATTCAGTTGTACATCTTTACTTTATGTGCACTCAGTCAGATGCCATTTTTCCCAGAACGTCCATCTGCTGCTGTCACATGGCAACACAATTTAACGGGTATTATATTGGCGGGAAGATTCAAGATTCTATTGCCATACCTCCAACATCCACTTCTGATGTCATGGGCCAACATAATAAGGTATGAGGCTTGGTTTTAGTGTTGACCCTCTTGTAGTATTGATTCTTAGATTAAACTTACTCCATGAGGTTTATATCCCACTTTCCTCCAACCTATTGTATCTTGTAGAGATTGACATTAATATAACCAGACTGTAAATTGAATATATGTAGACACCTATAAGGATCATCTTTTTAATGGGTGCCATGACATAACCTGCGGTAGATTTAGTGTCTGCCATCAAAGGGAAAATATTTTAATAATAAAACTCAGATGTCACGTATAGCTATGTCCAAAGTGTTTACCTATCGATTCATGTGTTTCATTCAATAACACAGAAATGTATGACATACTTAAGTAACATGATATCAACAAAAAACTGAATCATTTATAACCCATAAGTAGTCTGGTGTTTTTAGAAAGCTGAGATAGTTAATGGTTTTTCAGTCACTATTAACAAAATGACTAAATGTAAATCCATTGTAGAGGAAGTATAATGTATAATATGTCCATATAATAGATGAGATAACACCATTACTGGAGTTTTATCAAGACTATCCCTTAAAAGATAGAATTATGAAAAGGCAAAAAACATGATTTTATATCAGCTATTATGTATTTTTTTTAAACCACTATAGAGATTAGACAAGGCTGAGTTATCATGTCTAAATTAAGTGTTGGACTGGAGTTTCTTTCCAGAGAAAATGATGCTCAGGGTCCACCATCCATCTACACAGAACATATGCGCGTGCACTGTAATTGCATCATAATCGTTGTTATCATTACAAACACTGGACAAATCATCAATAAGGTCTCATAGGTTATTTGTAAATCAACCCAAGAAATAGACGCTGGTGGATAGATATTAACTTAAAAGTCAGCTCAAAATGAGGTTGTCTTCTGCAGAACTCTTTGGGGTTGATTATTGTTTCAGTGCCTGGTCCGCAGGAGGATCTTCTATTGGAGTCTGATCCTGAGTAAATTCTAGTTACTATAGTACATACTACATTAATAGAACAGATTGGCTCCTCCACAAATATATCATTCCATATTCATATTGCATTTGTGAACTAATTGGGGCATGTGACGAGTGAAACTCACTGCTCAAATGATGAATAAATCCATGAGCCACCATGAACCTTGCAAAAAACATACCACATATACATATTTTACAAGGTGAGACTAGAAGCGACTGCCACTGTATACCCTTAAAGTGACATATGGAAAAGTTTCCCGACTTTATCACTGAAGGAAAAATCTAGTACAGTTCAAACAGAACAAAAGCTACTATTGTCAACCTGTAGTAGAAGAAAGGCACCTAAAGAAGCTCACCTCATCTATAAAGAAATGGATAAGGTGGCCAAAAATATAGTAATACCTATTTTGTGGTATGTACCCTCATATATAGTTATAAATAACTTCCACCTTTGCCCCAGGGATCTGCCACTGCTTAACGAATGTATTGGAAAGCTGCCGGAAGCTACAAACTGGCCATGGCCAAACTGGCCAATGTTACTACTTATCTTCCGTAGTCTTCATTTCTTCTGTTACCTCATTGTTTACAAAGTATTTATGTACAAGAGTTTTCGGCAACGTACCGTGTAAGTAGCACCCTATAACATTAAAGTTACATAATATTGGTAAATATCAGCAGGAAACGGAGCATAGAGTAGCGTGTGCATGAACACTACCATATTGCTGCTTTGAATTATTTGTAGGGTGGTTATTCATTTTCATGGCCTGCACTCCAACACTATATTTCCCTGACTTGTTTATTACAGGAGCTGCTTACAACACAGTGAATTACACTTTATGGTAAAGGCCAGTGGTTGTTAATAAGAATCAATGGATTGTCAGTTGGAAATAAAAGTGATAGATTCAATTATACCCGTTCTTGCATGTATAAGCATACATGAATTTCTGGGAGGAATGTCAAGAAATGAACTATACTTTTCTAAAATGTGCTCTACACTATTATTAAAGCGGTTTACAAATGCCCTGCATCCATTAATACATGTCTGTAATGTTAAGCATCTCTTTTTTGCTACATTAACCCTTCTTCTTACACATTACTCATGATTTCTGTCATCAGATACTTGATCATATAAAACACATGAATATTAGTTTATGCTACATTATCAAACCAAAATATGACTGAACGTGAGCCTTCAAGGGGAAATGTGATTTAGAAAATCCATAAATGGGGAAAATACATAATTAGGAAACTGTAATCACAACTTTTACCTAATAATCAAATAACGACTACAAAATGTGTCTCTTACGCTGAAAGACCAGACAGACCATCAATAGAAACAAGAATTGTGTTACGCTTAATTTCCCCTATGGTGGTGCTGCAGTGATGTTGAATGGTTCCTCCACAATACATAGGGGGGGGGTCACCACCAATAATAAAATGGAATTATCTAAAGAGGGCAAACATTTTTACCAAAATGCATTAGTGTAGAAAATAAGCAACTAAGTCCTAATGTAACATAGTGTTTCTTTTGGTCCTGGTGGACAAGAGGCAAAAAATTCCAAAATTCAAGAGTGATGGATGACATTATCTGATGGTTCACCCAATACAGGGAAATATTGAATTATTTACTGATGCCATAATTGATTGACTGTTCAGACTCACAAGTCATGTAACTACTTAGAATATTGAGGATACTGAAGAACACGATGAGCTGTGTAGTGCCTATCGCCATCATTAAGTTACAGATATGTCAGTGTGCATGATTTTCAGTGTCAGCTTCCTCCTGGTTGAAACAGATGTGTAGTAGAGCTCAGTGATTAAGCTGTGTGTAGCAGTTACTTTGTTTTTATGTATTACAGTTTGTGCATTAGATTAAGCAATATTTTTAGCTTGGTATTGAAACCTATGAAGCAAGGTGAATAGCTTATATCCCTCATCTATTTGTTATTTTATACCATTACATCACCTTCATCGTATTATCAGTGAATGCTGGGAGCAGGCACAGCTTCTTACTTCTTGCCTTCATGCTTATGCTTTCATGCTGAGAGTACATATCTGGGCAGCCGGCCAGTAATCATGCTGTGCTTTTTTTGTGTAAGGCTAGAATCACACATGCAGTTCTGTGGCAGTTTTTGCAGCAGTTTGCTGTCAAACACAGAAGTAGATACAAAAGAGATGAGAACTATCTCTCCTTACTATATGACTTTCCTTTATGTCTCCTCTTTTTTGTTGGGTTTAAAAAAAAATGCATTAAAAAACCACTAGAAAAACAGCAATGTACTTCCAGCATACGGTAAGACTGGTTTCACACAAAAAGCAACATGTATAAATGGGCCTGTGCCAGTTATTTGACGTGATGTCCACCAAACAGACTGTTGTAGCCCCTGATATATGTATAAAATGTCATGCGCCAAAAACTGGTGCAAGTCCGGTATCCTCGCCACATTTGTCTGTGCCAATTTTTAGGGGGCCACATTAATAAGATTAGATACATTTCTGAATGTGGCTCAACAAAAGTGTCGGACTAAACCATGCCAATTTAAAAATGGTGAGGCTGAGATCAATTTTGGTGCAGACACTTTTTGCGCCACTTTTTTGGCACATAACTGTGTCTCACAATGGGACATATTTATAAAGTGCTGTGAGACACTTTCATACATAGTGATGAATGCTACAGTAACTTACTGATAGCAGCGAATATCGAGGCAGTGCCACTGTTCATACATGTCCCCCATAGTGTTTTGCAGTGTTGTTAAGTGTGTTTAAAATGACTTTTTAAATATTTTTTTGCATCTGTATTGAAATATAAAATGCATTACATACAAAAATATTTTGTTTTGGGCCTTTTGTGGCATTTGGACCTACTTGGGCATTTTTTTTTTTATATTTTTCCTGTAGACTTCCCAATAAGATAAATAAATGTGGAAAAAACACATTTTAAGTGTTAAAAAATGCAACCTACCAAAGACACTTTACACACAAGAAATGCCATAGAAATTACATGAAACATGCAGTTTTTTTTAATAAGCATTTAAAAATTCTACAAAATTTATATTTTTGTGTGTATATGTGGGCACAAGCGAGCCCTGTAGGTGGTAGTACTAGTCAAATGCCACATACTCTTCATAGCATTGGTCAGGGGTGTGTAACTAGGCCCCTACAACAAAATAAGATGGGCCCACAAAACCGAATTGCATGAAACCAGAAACTCAGCATAAATATATAGTAATAATTTATGGTACAGTGTCATGCATCAGAAATGTTAGATGGTAGTCTGGTAACAGAAAACCACCACTTTGTTACGCCCCACAAAAAGATATAATGCTCTTCCACCTATATGGGCCCTCTTGGCCTCTGGGTCCCATAGCAGACCATGGTATTGATACATAAAGTTTTACTTATGTTTACTTATGTTTTACTTATGAGCATTACAAAGCTCATTGTAGATTGCTATTATTTAATGGGATTCTATTAGGGGATTCCCCCTTTATTCCCCCTCTTACTTTGATGTCATATCAATAAGATGCACAAGCATGACCTACACCTATCTCAAAGGTGGGCCCCTGAAAGTATTTTCTTCAGAACAGAGAGTCGGTCATGTTTACACTCAAATCTCAGTTTTGTTCTGAGTAGAGTTGAGTGGTGTCGTAGGTTGTAGTTGAAACTCCCATAAAACAGATTGGAGCATAGTGGTCAAGAACAACCTACTCTCTGTTCTGAAGACTTTCAGGGATCCATTCACCATTAGGCCGTGTTCACACAGCTTATTCAAGCCGTAATTGCGAGCCGGATTGCGCTCGCAATTCCGGCTTGAACAAGGGGCGGGGGCGCTGCCCGCCGGCCCCATAGACTTGCATTATCCAGGGCGCGTATAGCGCCTGGATAATGTGCAGGTGACTTTTACCCCACCGGGGGGATTCGCCGAGCGGGGAGGGGGCGACGGAATCCACTGTTCTCTATGAGAACTGGGGAAATTACGTAATTACTGCGACGGATTGCAGCCGTACTGCAGCGCAAATACGGCGTGCAGTACGGCTCCAATCCGCGGCGAAATAAGCCGTGTGAATGGCCCCTTACCGTGCGAGCTGGGAACACCACTTAAAAAATAAAAATAAAAATCACAATGTAAATTATTTCAAACAAGCTTGTAATTTGTGGTAAAATCTGGTTATTACTATTATTACTGTACAAGCTTGAAACATTTTATTTAGCACACCCACACAAAAAAAAGTGAGTTGTCTTGCATTGAGTATACTGTAATAGTAGATGTAAAAGGCATGAAAGCAAACTAAATATACAAAGCAAATGTAATAAGCTCTTGCGGAATAAACAGGTTGAATGATTTTTATACATCAGCATCCAAGTGGATATTCACTGACATATTGGGAACAGATATGAGAAATGCACACAGAGATGGTTTCAAACATGGAAACATAATATTAAAACATTGCCTCTAGTTAAGGCAAGCAGCGCAGGATGGGTCGCTTCAGGCAAGCCTCTGAATATAAAGCAAACAGTGGAACGGTTCCAAGCATAATAACACGCTCCACATGTAGTAAATATAGGGGTGCTCGGGTTAAAAGGGGCCCCCTACCACTCAACCATAAGCAGGATAAATAGAGCTCTACAAGTCATACAGTTTTTATAGAAAACATGTAATATTAGACATTAGGAATGAATATAAATAACAGAGAAGCAATTAAATTGTTTCTGCATTTCCCTATTTACTTACATGGAAGTATTAAGATTGCATGAAAGAATACAAAAGTGTCAGAAGGGAGGCTGCATAAGTATTAAAACCTGTAAATGAGAGCAAAATTAATAGGATAATTGGAAAGGGAAGCTTATCATGACTGTTAAGCAGGGAAGCCCATAGGTATTATGGTTTAAAATCTCAATTTCAGCCTACATTTACAAAGCTGGAAAAAATAATATGAAATGGAAATAATCAATCCAAAAAGAGCACAGACAATGAACAAACATATTTATTGCAAGTTTAAATTCATGCAGAGGAAATAAATATTACAAATTTACTATATTTACATGGTTACGTATCAGATCTTGCTTGCAAATGAAATGTATAAAAATCATGGCATTTTTTGTACAAGCCAGAAAAAATGGTGGAGAAAAATACTTGTGAGGAACGCCTAAAGGTATATGCACAGGATACAGATATCGATGCACATTGATTTCAATGGGAGATCTATTCCCAATCTAACTCTATGAAATGCAGTGTAGATATTTTTGCTGTGGGTATGAAATCCATGATGCGAGAGCAAAAAAAGGTGTTTAAACGGATATTCTCATAAACAGCTTCAGACTCTCACTGCCTGGTCAGGCTGTAGGTGTTTCTATAGAAGGCGTTAGCATATTTAGCTCCTCTATAACTAGCTGAGACATTACAAAGACTTAAGTGTAAGAGATTTAATCTGTGCTAATCAAAAGCTACAGACAGTGAATAATTTCAAAGGTAATTAATCTAATCGTGTCAGATATAAAGACTGTCAGTTTTAGCCATGGGGATGTCACTCCCTGCTCTCTGTCTAGTCAGAAAGGGAGATACTTGTGTGCACTCAGAACAGATAAAATCTCTCTTATCTCCTGTACAGGGAAATATCAAAGGAGCAATGTATTTGTAAAAAGTCTTGATTTACTGCCAAGATGCGGATTAGCCTCTTTAAAATAGAGCTCATTTCCATCCAAAACAGCAGTCAACACCACTACTGCAAAGTAAAAATCAGCAGCAGAAATCCAAGGGATTCACTTTAGATCTCTTCTGCAGATTCCATTTTGGGATTCTTTATGAGAAAAATCTGAAGTGTGAACACACCCTATGGATAGTTTTGTACATAGATTTATTTTATTTTTTTAAACTGGCAATTTAGTTTTTTTATGGAAATTCAGAATCTGATTCTGCAGTACGAAATAGAAGATGTTCCTTTATTTCCCTTTCCCTGAGGGTGGTTTCACATAGCATTTTTTTTCTTTTGAAAGCACCACTGCGGTTTTTTAAGTCTGAGCCAGAAAGAATTTAATAATGTCTCATGTTTTTTGCTCAAAAACTGCAATTAATATTTTTCCAAAAAACCTTAGCAATAAGCTAATCATTGCAGGTGAGACCCCCAACTATCAGTTGCCAAAGGGGAAATGTATAGAGCACAGCACAGCTCAACACCAAATTAATGGGTGACCATCCATTTACATAGGTATTTTATGTCTGTAACAGTAGGTGCCACTACCTGCTCTAAATATTATTGGGGGCTCCATGCATTAAACACCCGCTATTATGATATCTGCCTGTTTCAATAGGGCATCACATGCACTTAGAGCCACATGTATGAAAACTAAGGTCTAAGACTTTTTGTTGCTCATGACAACCAATCAGAGCTCCCATTTCATTTAATATAGTGCTCTGAAAAAAATTAAAGGGGAGCTCTGATTGGTTGCTATGGACAACAGACAGTCTTAGACCTAGACAGTTTTCATACGTGGTCCCCTTAGTGTTAGTTATCGTAATAACTACTATCATTTCCAATATAGATATGAATTCACTTGATCCTCAATTACTCCTGCACTGCAGTATCCCTCATTGCTCTGGTAAGCATCCTCAACACAACTTCCCAGGAGTACTTTGACTAAACCGTTCCTTACATAATATGCAGTGATATTACCTTGCTCAACACGAGGATCCCTCAGTAGCTGAATTGCATCTTGCTAACTGTTCCCTATTACAAAAAGGACTTTTCTGAGAGTCTGTAATGGAAACTGAAGAAAAAGGTGAAGTAAATAAATTGCCACTCCAGGCAAAACTGACTGTGTTATGTCAATTGCAGTGACTGAGGGGGCGCCACACGACAAGAAGCTTCAGGAAACACGCGAAATTCATTGTCATTTATTACGTCCCCTAAGCATGCCTATTACAAACAGCAGGCATGACACAATGGATCAGTTTTGCTGGCAGAATTCCTTTAAATATTAAGTATAAATTAGAAAGATGTATTTTCTGATTTAATGAAAACACACTAGAATGTGGAGTTCCTTGCTACATGGCCCATAATGTTATCCAAGGTTTAGTTACAAAGCATAGTTATTACGCTGGTGACTATACTGTATCTTTGTTCTGAAACATCAAATACAGCAGCACATAGCTGGCACTAAAAACTCATACAAATATTTAACTAGCGGAACATTTAAAATGTATTACTGCTATGCTTATACATGCACAAAATAAAGGCTTTAATTGCACATTTTGATCATTTTACGTATGCCCAGCCTTATAAGGTCAATTCTTGACTTTAACACCTCCCTGTGGGGACAAAGCTGTCATATATTCAGGTCTGGGCTCCAATTACGGCAATTATAAGGATCTCTAGCAGCCAGGTGGGAGGAGTGCATGGCTAAGATGGCAGACCCTCCTACAAATTCACAATCCAGGAAAAAAACAAGTTAGCTCACATCTCCATTTGCAATTATCATAGATATTTGTATATTTCATGCCAATTGCAAATGGAGGTGTGAGCTAACTTGTTTGTTCTTGGATTACACTATATTTTGGTCAGTGTTTGAGTAGTGCGATAAGTCACGCTAAGGCAGTAGAGAAGACAATCACCAGAAAAATTTAGGTTTGAAAGGGGTGTATTCACACAGTGCGACCGTAATGCAGTTAAATCACACCTGAAAATAAGCTTAAAGGGGTTTTGCCACGATGTAATGTTGACGTGGGATCCTCCAAAATGGGTTTTTAATCACTTTTCTAAATATATGTGATTACAAAAATTGCAGTCTGAGAGAGCTACAGCCTTCCTTACATGCCCTTGGTTACTTCAAAGTTTGTATTAGATACGGCCTGACAGGAGCTGCTGGACGGGCTTGCGCAGAGAGAGCTTCTTATCTGATGAGACTGAGCTGCAGAAGTTTTCAAGGCACCGGGTAGCAATATGTTTTCTTTTGTATACAGAATAAACTAGTTGTAGTGTGATTAGATCCCTGCTTTATCTGATGACAGAGAACATAAAGGAGCTTTCAAGCTGCTGAGGAGAAAAACTGTTGTCTTTTGTATACAGAATCCACAAGTTGCAGTTTGATTATTTCAGTGAACATGTCACACGATCCCTTATGCAGCTTTGTGCTCTCGCTGTGTGTGTCTCTCTCTCTTTCAGCTCCGTGATTTGTTTACATTAGCTTCTTAGCAGATAAGGCTCCTCCTGGCAAAACCCCTTTAAGGGTTTGCTGCAGCTTGCTCTGGTTATGTAATTTGGTATTTTTTCACGTAGTTAACCTGTAAAAAACAAATACCACAATATAAAACTGGTAAAATCCTGTATGTTTTTTTTTCTGGATGTAGTTTTTGTCGATTTTAACTGCACCACAAGAGCCCAGTGTGAAAAATACCAAAAGGAAAGCTTCTAGCAAAGTTTACTTAAAGAATATGTGACTGCTTCTAGTTGAAGGCGTTATCCAATGTACTAAAGAAAACTGCAAGTGAGGGAAAGGTTAAAATAGAAAAAAAATGACTCCGCTTGTTCATGTGATCCTGCAGCCATTGACAGGTACTAGCAGGCTCTTCCTGCATGACTGGCACATGGCTGCTGAGGCCTTTGATTGGCTCTAGCATCACATGACTAATGATTGTGACTTTAGCGGCAGAGAGCAGAGGGGGCAATGGTAGCATAGGGATGAAGCATGAAGGTAAGTTCTTTAAATCATGCATGAAATCTAATGTTAATGAGGAGCAATGACAGTAGAAACAATAAGCAGTGGTTGCAATATATTATGCAGTATATACAGCTTTGGTATACGGTGTTCACATTACAGTGATGACATTGAGTTCATAAAAGCTTTTATCAGCCCTATTTGCACAGATAATTATAATGTTTTCCCCATAAAGCAAATAAAGATAGGCTGCTATGACATGATGCATTACTGTCTATACAGTTCATTCAAGACTGCTGCATCCATATACTTGTTTGCTACAGTAGAGGCCTTTATGTCACCACTGCCTAACTGGCAGCCCTCTAGTCCTTCACCTGAGGCCTCTGGCCTTGGAGGAATAGCAGCAAGATAGAAGTCCTTTCTGTCAATGCCAGTGATGTTAGAAGCGACATTTGGAAGTTAGACATCCTAGAAGGATTGCTAAACTATTGTCAAAGTCTTAGGACTCATGCAGACGACAGTATTATCATTCTGTACAAACTCTGAGTTTTATGGAGTGGTAATGCTTAGTTTATAAAGATGTAGAGGACCTTACTTCACCTCAATATGTCACCATACAAATTCTTTCAGATCCTAGAGGGACAGACTACACAAATCTGCTTCAATTAACACCGTCTTATGACTGTGCAAGCAAACGCCATTGATCTGTGTGGATCGGCAATGATTATTCATGTGAACACTTGCTTAATCTGTGAAGATCATAATGAGCAACTATAGGAATCCAATGCCGAATTAAAGCAATCTTACAATATATGCATCTTATGTTTATTTTTGGAAAACAAATATTAAAAATCTGATGTGACTGAGCTGCAGTTATGTGAAGATGAACTGTTGCAGCCAAAGTTTTTCTAGGATCCAAATTCTACTATAAGTTAAGTAGTGTTTTCTTTTAACTCTATTGCACACATGTATAGGTCAACTTGGCAGAGCGTGTATGTGCTCTCAGTAGGAAAAGGAGAAAAAGCCTCTGCCAGATATCTTTGCATATATTCCAGGAGAACAAAAGGATAGAGCATGTTAAAACAACAACTAAAATATAGGTAAGAAAATACAATGTGGCCACTGGTGGTCTCATTGAAGGTGAAACTATTGATCTCACCACAGCCGCTCCATGGCTGCACCATGTATTCCTACCAGATCCTTTATTCCCCTGACATCTGAGCCAATAACCTTCATACACATAAGATGATCGGCCAGTTCTGCCGAAATCAGCAGGTTAGGCTGGCATTCATCCACTGTGTATGGCCACCATTTCTCATTATCTCTTAATAAGAAATACCACTATAATTTTAATCCCGGGAGATTCATTTCTATAGAAGGCAGTGGATCTGATGGTTTTATTCTCTAGGCAGGCAGCCATGAGAGTCATGTTTTGTGCTGCCCTGTAATCTTTTACTTTCTCTTGCCCCTAGCTTCCTCAGCTGTAAAGAAAGGTTTGATAAGAAGACACCATATTTTACTGGTGTTAATGGAAAAGCAATGATACTTTATGTAGTATTTTATTTTATCAGATATTTATTTAGAAGAAGAGGGAAAATAGCGTGTTTCTTATGGCTGCTGTGTATCACCAAGCAAAGTCTCTTTCATTAAAAAAATATATTTTTTTCTCTTGGATAAATAAAAAAGATGTTATTGAAAGAGAAGTTAGTTCCATTGCAGACAGGGCTGCACCATTAAAAGGAGCAATGTGAATATTACTGTTCTTCTGGCTTTTGAACAGTACAATCAGAAACAGTAAAGACGTAGTGACAAACACGTAGATCAGTAGCCAAGCTGCAAAACCAGGCGTTTTTATATATTCTATTCAGGACTGCTTTGTGTTAATAAAATAACATTGGTAGTTGTCCTCCAATATCTGTGGAACTTTCTCATACGCTTTAAAATAAGGTTTTATATCTGTAGCACATTGTTCTGCAAGCTTTTATACAGGAAACGGGTGGCCTTTTAATTCAATTAGGTTGTCCATCATAACTTTCTAAAGCTTGTAACTATTGTCTGAGAGTTATTGTAGAAACATATAGTCTAGTTAACAACAAAATCTAAAAATATTGAGGAGCATTTTTCCAACACAATTTCCAGCATGAACCCGATGTTTTATGGCTTATTTTATCAAGTACCATGATCTTTTCACCTGGGCTCCAGGTTTGTCTCTTGGTTTCTCACCATGGGCAGCCTTATTTATTTTACATATGTATATAGCATGGTTGTATCCCGCAGTGCTCTACAGAGAATACCACCATTCACATTGGCTCTTGTTCCCGTTGGGGCTCACTAGCTAAATCCAAATTAACCTATTGCTATGTTTTTTTGGAAAGTGGAGTACCGAGAGGACATCCATGCAAATGTTGAGAGAACATGCAAACTCCATACAGCTGTTGCCCATAGTGCGACTAGAACCCTTGACTTGCATGGCAGCACTGCTAACCACTGTGCCATCATGCTGTTCACACTGCTGGCTTAGCCATTTGATGGATTTTGTCTCCATGCATTCTTTCATATGGTTGACCTTTTTGAGATTTAGTATTAAAATGTGTTTGCTCTTCAAGGCGTAGTCATTTCCATAGTTGCTTCATGACACCATATATCTATTGTCATGCCTTTTTATGTTTTTTTTTGATGGCCACATATATTTCACTAGTAACAGCCTACAAGGTCCTTGTGGCTTGGATTTTGTTTGATTTACTGCATGTAGTTAAACTGTTTTCAATAAAAGAGGATGAAATGATACCTCCAGAGAGTGTGATTTCTTTTTTCCTTTTACCTGATTTCACATTTCTATTTCTGTCATTAAACTGTTGTAAACAAACTATTTGGATAACAGCATTTTAGTGTAACCATTTGAGAAATTAGTGCAACCATTTTCTTTCAGCTTCCTGTTGAGGTTGGACAAGTAAATGGAAAAACTAAGCTCCACAGAGTTTTACCTTACTTACAAAGTCTTTAAACCATGTCTGGTAAATTAGCATTAAAGTCGACAACCTCATCTTTTTGTTACTAATGGCTAATCAGTTTCAGTCTCTTAGAAGATTTTTCTTACTGCTAAACTGTTTTGCTGCTGGAAACTTTAATGCAATGCTCATTAGTCGCACGTGGGTATGTCTATCTGCTAAGACTACAGAGGAAATGACAGTCACATGACAGATATATAAAATGACTCTATTGTCAGGGTTCAAAATGAAAAAAACATTTAACCGGTTAGGAGAGAGAGGGAGGGGGAGGGAGGGGGTGAGAGAGGGGAGATAGTGGGAGGAGGGAGGGGATGGGGAGGAAGGGGGAGGAGGGGAGGGAGGGAAGAGGGAGAAGATGAGGAGGAGAGGGAAGAGGGAGAGGGGAGGGGGGGTGGTGGGCAGTGGAGGGCAGAAGAGGGGAGGGGGGGGGGGGGGGGGGAGAGAGGGGGAGGGGGGAGGGAGAGAGAAGGGGAGAGGGGGGGGAGGGAGAGGAGAGAGAGAGAGGGAAGGGAGAGGGGGTGGAGAGGGGGGGAGAGGGAGGGGAGTTAGGGAGAGGGGAGGGTAGGGAGGGGAAGGGGGGGGAAGGAGAGGAGGAAGGGGAGGGGAGGGAGAGGAAGGGAGAGAGGGAGGGGGGGTTTGGGGAGGAGAGGGAGAGGGGGAGGAGAGGGATAGGGGGAGGAGAGGGGAGAGAGGGAAGGGGAGGGGGAGGGAGGCGAGGGGAGATGAGAAGAGTGGGGGGGGAGGATGGAGGAAGGGAGAGGAAGAAGGGGGGGGGGGGAGGAGGAGGAGGGGAGAGAGGGGAGAGGAGGAGGGAGAGAGGGGGGGGGAGAGGAGGAGGAGGAGGAGAGGAGGAGGGAGGAGAGGGGGAGGGGGAGGGAGGAGGAGGAGGTTGAGTAGGAGTAGGAGGGAGGGGACGAGAGGGAGGAGGGAGAGAGAGGCGGAGAGGCTGGAGGTGAGGAGGAGAGAGGGAGCGAGAGAGAGGGAGAGGAGAGGGGGAGGAGAGAGGGGGGGAGGGGAGAGGGGGAGGGAGGGAGGAGAGGAGGGGTGAGGAGAGGAGGAGGGAGGGAGGGTTTAGGGGATTGGGGAGAGAGAGAGAGGAGAGAGGTAAGGGAGGGGGAGAGGGGGAGAGGGAGTAGAGGTGGATGAGGAGGTGAGGGTTGGGAGGAGTGAAGAAGATGGGGGGTACGCGGGAGGTGGGGGTAGTGTGCGGGGGCAGAGGGGTATAGGATGAGGGGTGAGGCCAGAGAGGAGACGGCGAGGAGCAGGGGGGGGGGGAGGGGAGGGGAGGAGGATGAGGGGGTTAAAGGTGGGGGGAGATGAGGAGGAGGGGTAGGGATGAGGGAGAGGGAGGGGGGGGGGGCGGGTGAGGAAAGGGAGGAGAGAGGGAGAGGGGGTGAAGCGAGGGTGGAGGGGGGAGGAGGGAGGAAAGGGGGGGGGGAGAGCGAGAGAGTGAGGAGAGGAGGGTGAGGTGAAGAGATGGGGGGAGGAGGGGAATGAGGTGCGGAGGGGTATGGGAGAGGAGGGGAGGGATGGCGAGAGTAGGGAGGGGGAGGAGAGTGGAGGGGAGAGGGGGAGGAAGGGGGCGGTGGTGGCGGAGGTGTGGGGCGGGGGTGGGGGAGTGGGGAGGGGGGAGATGGGGAGCGAAGTAGCTGTGGGGGTTAGAGAGAGAAGGAGGCGGGGAGGTACGGGAGGGAGAGGTAGGGAGGGGAGGGAGTGGGATGAGTAGAGGTGGAGAGAGGATGCGATCGCGGCGATTGGGTGGAGAGCGGGGAGGAGGAGGGAGGGCAGATAAGAGGGAGGGGAGTAGATGGAGTGGTGGGGAGGGGGAGAGGGGAGGGGGAGAGGGAGGTGGGGGGGAGGAGGAGAGAGGAGGGGCGAGAGAGGGGTGGAAGGAGGCGGGGTGGAGAGGGGATGAGTATAGTGGGGGGGGAGGAGGGAGTGAGGAGAGATGCGAGAGGGGAGGGGAGCGGACGGTGTGACGGGGTCTTGCGGTGGGGAAGGAGGGGGAGAGGCGAGGGAGAGAAGGGGGAGAGAGTGGTACGGATGGAGGGAGGTGGTGGGCGAGTGGGGGAGGGCTGTGGAGGGGGTTAGGTGTACAGGGCTGTCTGGGTGGCCCTTTGCTGGCGGGGCGTGGTTTCGTGTAGGTCCGTCGCTTCGGCTCGGTTTCTGGGCCGTTGTTGGTCTGGGGGCGTACCGGTCGTTGTGTGCTGGGTGCTTTCTTCTTGTCCCTGGTCTTGCGTCTTTCTGCTCTTCTTGTGCTTCGTGTCATCGTGCAGTCGCAAGTTCTTGTGTTTCCCCCCTGTTGTCTGTGGTGGTGCACTCTTTTTGCTTTTATTCTCTTAAGTCGGTTTGCGCGTGTTTGTTATCTTGTGACTTTGTTTGCGGTCAATTTTGTCTTCTTTGGCTTAGTGCTGCGTTGGTTCGTGCGTCTTCGTTGCTTCCTGTTTGATCGTTCTTTTTGGTCTTGTCTCTCTTTCTTTTTCGCTGTTGCTGCTGTTATCTTTGCTCTTTTTCGTTTGCTTGTGCGGTACTGACTTCTCCTTTTATATCGTTTTTGTCATGACTTTTTTTATCTGCTTGGAGACGCTGTGTGTTGGTCTTGTTGTTTCTTCTCTTTTGTTGCTCTGTTTTTTGTATTTTTCTTCTTTTACTCGATTTTTTACCTTCTTTGTGTTTGCGTCGGTGGTATTTTCTTTTCGTCGTCTGCTTCGCTTATCAGTTCTCTGCTTTTATTTCTACTACTGTACCTTCGCCTTCAAGCCTGTGGGGGTCTCGCCAGCGTGGTGGGTCATTTTGTACTTTTGTTTCTCGTCTCTAACTGTTCTTGTTCTCTTCTTTGTCTCTTCTCTAGTCGTCGGTTTTGTTATCTTCTTGCTATTTGGCGCGACGAGGTCGTGGCTCGGCGCTCTTGTTTGTTCTGCTTTCCTTTTCTGTGTCTTGGTTTCGTTTGTTTGTCTCTTCCCTTTTCTCGTTCTTGTCCCTCGTTACTCTTTTTTTGCCCTGTGTCTTTTCTTAATGGTGTTCGCTCTCTGATCTTTACTTCTTGCTTGCTTCTGCTATTTTTTTCCTTTGTCTCTCTTCTTTCTTTCTTTCTGTTCTCTTTTTCTTCTCCTTTTCGTTCCTTTTTGCGACTTTCTCTTTTCTCGTGTTATTTTCGTCTCGGGCGGGGGCTGTGCGTCTGAGCTCTTTTTCTTTCTCTAGTGCTTTTGCTTTGGTCCTTTTCTTCGACTCTCGTCTGCTTCATTGTTTTTGCTTATTTTGTTTTTCTCTGTTTTCACTTTTCTGTCTTTCTGCTGCTTTTCGTTTTATTTTCCTTTGCTTCAGCCTTCTCCTCTTTTTCCGTCTGTCTTTACTTTCTGTCTCTGTGCGTGTGTGTATGTCCTGTTTCGCTGTGCTTTCGCTGCGCGTCTTTGCTCGTTCGTCTTGTTTTTTCGTCTTTGTTATTTTTGTTGATCTTCTTACTGGGTCTCTCTCTTCTTTCTTGTTCTGGCTTCTCGGTGTCTCCGCTGCGGTCTTGTTTTTCTGTCTTTTCTTCTCTCATTTTCTTCTTCCGTCTCTGCGTCTTTCTCTCTGTTCTGTTTTGTTGTTGCGTGCCTTTTTTTCTTTCTCCTTGCGCTTTTCTCTCCTCTTTTCCTCTTCTCTTTTCTTTCTTCGTTCTGTTTTTTTTGCTGCTCTCTTTCTGCTCTTCTTTCGCTGCTTTTCTTTTCATTCTTTGTCTCTTTTCTTGATTGTCTTGCTTTTCTCGCGGTGTACTCTCTTCCTTGCTCGTAGTTTGTCTCTTTTTCTCTTGTACGACTCTCTGTCTCTCTTTTGTCTCTTCGTGTTTCTCGTTACCTTTTGTTTCTCTCGTTCGCCTTTCTCGCCTTGTCTTTGGTTTCTGCGCCGTTTTGCGAATTACGTTTCTTCTCGACGGTCGGTTCGCTTCTCTTTTCGTTTCTTTGATCCTCTCTCTGTCTTCTTCTGTTGTTTTTTTGCTGCTATTTCTCTCTTTTTCTCGTTCTTTTCATTTTTTCGTCTCTTTAACTCTCTTCTTCTTTTATCTGTTGCGTCTGCTTCTGCTTTTCTCTCTCTCTCCGCTTCCTTGATCTTTGTTTGCGTGCTTGTTTTGCTCTGTTACTGTTGTCTTTTTTGCTGCTTTCTCTCTTTCTCTATTCATGTTGCCTCTGCTTTTTTCTCTTATCTGGTTCGCCGTGTTGTAGCGCTCAGCTTTTTTCTCTTAGTGTCTCATCGCTTTTTGGCTCTATTTCTGTTCTGTTCGCCTTGTTAGCTACTATTCTGTCTTGTTTACTTCTTCGTGCTTCTTTTCTCGTTTTTTTTCTTTCTTTGCCTTTTTCGGCTTTCTTTCTTGTTCTCTGCTCTTGTTCCTTCTTGCGTCCTCTCTGTCTGCGCTCTCTCCTTTGCTCTTTCTCTCTCTTTTGCTTCTTTTTTGTCTTTTCTCTTTCTTTTCCTATTTTTCTTTTCTTTCTTCGTTCTTTTTTTCTCTTCTTTCTTCTTTCTTTGTTCTGGTCCTTTTGTATCCTTAGTTCTGCCTTTTTTCCTTTTCTCCTGTGTTCTTGTTTTCCTTTTTTTTCTTTTGCGTTCTCTGTCTTTTTTCGTTTTATCTCTCTCTTTCTTTTTTCGTGTCTTAAAACGCGCGTGCTCTTTTTTCTTGTTTCTTTCGCATTTTTTTCAATCTCTGTTCTAAACTTGCGTGTTGCTTCTTTCTTGTTTCGGTTTCGGCTGTCATCTCGTTCCCTTTCTTGGGCTCGTGTTGTCTTTCGTCTGCGTTCTCGTCGTTCTTTTCTCCTCGGTCTGTGCTTCTGTTCACTTTTCTTTATTTCTTTTCTTTTTCTTTCTGCTTCTTCATCTTTTGCTGGCTTTGTTCTGCACCTCGCTTTTTTTTTTACTGCTCTTGAACTTCTTTTCTTCTTTCTCGTTCTGTGCCTGTGCTTGTCGTCGTCTCTCTTGATCTTTCTACCTGTCTTATCGTGCGTGCGTTTTACTCTCTGCTTTTCTTCTTCTTCGTCTCTTGCTTTGCGTCTTGTCTCGTGTGCGTTCCGTTGTCGGTCGTTACGTCTTTAGTTCGGCGCGTCTGTCGTCTCGTCCATTTTCTCGTTTCTTGTTTCGCTCGTCGGGTCTCTCTGTTTCTCGTCTGGTCTACTTTTGTTTTTATGTCTTTTTTTCTTTTCTCTGCGGTTGTGTTTTTGCGTTTTTTTTCTTTTCTTATTTTCTGTGCTTGTCTGCTTTTTTCTTCTTTGTTTTGACTACTGTAATACTCTGTTTTTTTTTTTTTTTTCTTCGATGGCCGGCTCGCTCTCTTCGCCGGCGTGCTGTCGCTTCTCTGCGTGTGCCGCGCGGCGTCATTGTTGTTTTCTCTTTGTTTTTTTTCTACTTCACTTTGGTTCGTCTATTTTCTGCTCTCTATTGTTGTTTCTACTCTTTACCTTTCTCCTCCGCTGCTTTCTGTCTTTTTTCTCTGTTTCTCTTACTTTCTTTTCTCTTTTCTTTTTCTTCTTGTTTTTGTTTGTTTTGGCTCGTCTTCTCCTTTGGCTCTGTGTTACTTCTTTGTGTTTTAGTGTTGGTTTCTTTTTGTTTTCGGCATCTTTAACTGTTGTTGTTCTTTGTGCGAGAGGTTTTGTTTTGTCTCCTTGTTCTCTTTGTTGGTTTTGTCTCAGGTTTGCTTTTTTACATGCGTCTTCTTGGCCTTCTCTTGTTTCTTCGCTGTCTCTTCTCTTTCTTCGTATGTGTCTCTTTGTTTGTTGTGCTGCGTTTGGTTCTTGTTCGTACTACCGTGTTTGTGAGGTGTCGTCTTGTTTTCCTCTCTCGTTCTGTCTGCTATCTTTCTAGTTTTTTCTTCGCCTGTCTGCTCCTTCTCTTACTCTTCTTTTGTCTGCCTTCTTCGTTTGTGTTGTTTCGCTTCTACTTTTTCTTTTTTCTGCTTTCTGTCTTCGTTGTTTTTTTTCTTAGTTCATCCTGTCTTTCTTTACTCTAAACTTCTCTCCTTTCTGTTTCTTTTCTCTGATCGTGCGCTTTTTCTTCTTGTTCTCGTTCGTTCTTGGTCTGTTTTCTTTTTTCTTGTTCTTCGTCTCGCTCGTGGCTTGGTCTCTCTTCTCGTTCGTGTCCTTTTGTTCTGCTGCTGTTTTGGTCTTCTTTTTTTTCTTTTCGCTTTCTTTCGTTCTCGCTTTTTTTCGTCTCCTCTGGCTTAATGATTGTATTCCTTTCTTTTTTCCATTTTCGATCTTGATGTCTTTTTTTTGTTTATTTGTCTTCGTTCTGTTTTCTCTTCTAGTTTTCTTGGCTGGCGCTTGCTCTTTTTCTTCTTTACTCTTCTTTGTTTTTTCGTTTTCTCAGTTGGTTTTCTTTTCTCTTCTTTCTTTTCGTGCCTTTATTTGGGTCGGTGACTGCTTCTTCGCTTACTTTCTTACTTCTCTCGTGTCTTTCTCTTGTGCCGTTCTTCGTTGCTCTATTTCCTTGTTTCCGCTCATTGTTTTTCGGCTCTCTGGTGTGACTGTTTCTCCTCGTTCTTTTCCTCGTCTCTTCTTTTTGTCGCTTTAATCTTTGACTTTCGTCTTTCGAGTGTCGTTAGTTGCTCTTGTTGTTTGCTGTCTTTCCGTGTTTCTCATTTGATTTTCTTCTTCTCGGCTCTCTCTTTTTCTTTTTTTTGCTTGTCTTCGTTTCGTCTTTCTTCTATCTCTTGCTCTTTTTTTCTTGTGCGGTGTTTTGTATGTGTTCTTCGGACTTTGTCTTTTCTGCTCTTGCTTTCTCTTTGTTCTCATTTTGCTTCTTTTATGCTTTTTTTTGTTTCTTTCTCTAACCCGGGCGCTGTACGTGGGTCTTTTTTCTCTTTTCTCTTCTTTCGCTCTCGGGTTTTTTCTTCTTTCTTCTTTTCTTCGTCTCTTCTGCTTCTTTGCTTGTTGTCTTCCTCTTCTCTACTCGCGCGACTTGTGCGTTCTCTTACGTTTCACTTTTGTTGCGTTCTTTCTTGCTCGCATCTCTTTGGTTTCCGTTTCTGCTTTCGCTTTCTCTTTCTGCTTCTGTCTGTTTGCGTTCGTTTTTCGTTTTTTTTTTCTGCTCTTTTCTTTTGTCTTCTGCTTCTCTCTGGCCTTGCTAACTGTCGTCTTCTCTCTCTTTTTTCTGATTGCTCTATCTGTTTTCTTGTTACTTCTTTTGTCTTACGAACTCGTCTTTCTTAACAATTCACCACTCCACCCCCACGCAAAACTCCCCCACAAGCCATCTGAGCGTACCCCCTCAACATCGGGTGACTTTTATCAACACCACTGACAACCCCACGGCACCGAACCAATTCCCCAAGTAACCCATGACATACAATTGACCAACAACCTAGTGCAAATCATAGACTATTGCCCCCACAACCGATACCCCACCTGTAATATCATACCCTTAAACGCACACTATGTGTATTCCAGACTTACAACCCCACACCGCCCCTTCAAAACGTTAAGCACCCATAAAGACCACGTCAACATACCAAGTACTCCCCCAGTTGTTACCATTAGGCCTACCCTCACAAAATCGTCTTAGCAACCACCCTCTCCCCTGTATGCAGAGCCAAACATACAAGTCTACCAAAAGGCATCATATAACTTTACCCAAAAAACAAAGTGGTCCCGACGGGCAATTTGTACCTAACCCCAGAAACTAGACCCACATGTGCAAAAAAACCCAACTTTGTTTTCAACTGAGCTTAGCTCACTGGAAATTTATACTTGCTTGCACCACTGATACAGCTATAAAATTCTGAATTCTATAGGGACACAAATTAAACTCGCTGAACATAGTATGGTTACAAAAGGAAGCTCTGCAATGACATGGAAAGATCTTCAATTGTCCTAACTGGAATAAACTATGTTCTGATGCGTATCCTTCCATAGACTGTGTATAGAATTACCTAAACGTGGCAAAACATTGGAGTATGGCTTCCAAGCAAACACAGTTCCTTGTAATAAGGGAGCCTTTCATTATTTCATGCTGTCATAGGCTAGGGCTCTATGAATCTGCTGACAGGATTCCTTTAAAAAGATGCATTTTCTCCAACTATCTACAAAGAAAATAATAATTCAGCATAAGGTCAGTCATCTGCAATTAACATTTTAACTAATTTAACTGAAAAAAACATTAACAAAACATAATGGAGCATTTTTACCCACAAGATACTCTACACAATCTATGCCAGAACCTTTACTATTAGACTCAAGGAGCATCAGGACTTGATCATTCCTGCAAAGACTACCTTTCCAGCTCAAACAACATAGTTCCTCACCAGTTTGAGTAACACTAGTTTAAGCCATGTGTAGGTTAGGATCATGCAGTAGGTGGTAACAGAATTTAAGAGGGTCAAAACAGTAACTGAAGTCTTTAGAGCATTGTTGCTTTCTAGGGATGTAGTAAAGTTTATATCTGATCCTACATTACATTAAAAAGCACTGAAACAGTTGTGATAACTCTCTGTGCCTCAGTATCATAATGTGTTAATTGTCGAGTTAACCTTTGCTACTTGTAAATGGTTGAAAATACATCTATGCTTACAGTATGTAAACATTTTTTCTATATTTTTCTTTCTTTCATATTTTATAGTGATATCCAATATACCTTAATAACCAGATTTATCCGGAAACCATAATAATAAATCAAGTATTCCGACATATATTGCCAGTGTATTATAGTCTACAAAATAAGGACTGCCATAAAAAATATAGAATTATAGATGGATAGGATCAGCAACCAGGACTATAATAAAAGAAGCAAGGCATTTTTATCTCAAAATTGTCTTCTTTTAAGAAAATGCTTAGCTGTAATACCTGCTGCCAGTGACTGTGGCCTGCCGGAGGTAATCTTGCCTCTAGCTCACAAGTTCAGATGGGCTGTTTTGATGTTCCTTTGACTTTTCACTGATGTATTTAGTTATAGAGGGACTTATGCAATCAGTCAAATCATGCTGTCATCTCAAGGAGTTTTGTCACATCCCCATGGACTGGCCATGATTCTGTCTGTAGATCCAATACTTCACAGGAGTTGTTCAGGTAATGCAAGGCCACTTGCAACAAGCAGCTTAACTCTAGTGCACTTAGTGTAATAATTGGAATTTTTATGGTTGAGAAAGCAAACACTTTTAATACAGGCAAAAGCTCTCATGTAGTCACTGAGAAGACAGTAGGAAATCAAAAAGATGGATCACCCTAATCTGTATATTGACATCTCTCATGGCTGAATAAATGGTGTAGTTGAGCTATATTTGCTTGTATTGATCTGACTCCTGTTTAAAATTCATACCATCACGTTGCAAGGTTGACCACAGGGCAGAGAAGAGGATTTTCGAGCCGTTCCAGCTTTCTAAGGGACTCAGCATTCCCATGACTGATCATAAAGCATAGCAAAAGATTATGGTATGGCTGTTCTGTTCAGCATAAGAACCATATAAAGGCCTAGTCATTTATTAGGGTCAGCATACCATTTCTAGATCCATCCTTTAAGAATTCACAAATATGATAATTTTCCATTTCTTTAATCAGCATGAAAACATTAAAGTTAAGGGTTTCTTATGACCATGGTCATATTTGAATTTCCATGCAAATCAGCTTACAATGGCCTGATGGAGAAACCATCCTACAATATTGTACCTGCTATAACGAAGGACAGTGAAGACATCAGGTACTCCAGTCTATACAGAAGCATATTACATACAGACATTTAGATAATATCTTACATAATAGCGCTATATCTTCATCATCACTTCTAGGAAAACTGAGTACATTCAAAAGCCCAGGAATTTCAGCGGCTGCTTTTTTCTGAGTCTGTAGCATGACTAAATGAATCAGTATGGGGGCAGTACCATGGAAATGACCTTTTTCCAATTACAAGGTGTAGGAAGTAAATGATCCTGAAATCTGTTATTCTGCTAAGAATGATAGGTACGCACAGATTTGCCATTTCCACTGCATGAAGCTAGATGTGGGTCAAAATGTCAAATAATTAACTGAAAACAATTATTACATGTTCCTGGCATAGTGAATAGCCCAAGGCATTCTTTTGTCATTATAAAACTAAAATTCAATTTTCATCCCCTTTATAGCTTTTGACTATAGGCTAAATTTTTAAATTTATTATTTTGCTTTGTCACATAGAAAAAAAATCTGTCAAGGGCCCTGTCTCAAAAGATCAGTTTTTTCCTTTTAGGGGGGGGGTTGCCTTTTTTTTGTGCATATAATGGGTACTTTATTATACCTATTTTATTGGGTCTGATTATCGCATTATAAATGGAGGTCTAATACTTTATCTTTACCAGGGTTTTTAAAAACAGGGGGATAAACTCCATATGTTTTAAAGGGAAATTTTAAGGCTACTTAGATGGAAAAACCGGAAAGGAATTTGATTTTGTTTTGGGGACTATTTTTGAACAGGGAACTGAAACCGGGCCCCTAAAATTTAAAACTTTAAAAAGTTTCCCCCCCCCATGGCTAACTATATTGAAACCAAATCTCTCACATATAGAATTATTGCATGGCAGCAATAAACCATATTTTGTAAAAAAAAAGGGTTTAAACTGTTTTTGTGTTTGTCAAATTTTTTTGTTTTCCAATGAAGCTATGGCTATGTTTAGAAATATCCCAATGTATTTCAACTTCACATAGAGGCATTTGCACTAGATCATTTATATCTTTATACCTTTTTATTAAAAAAAATTTTTTAAAAAAAAGTTTTCCCCTTTTAAATAAACAACTATTTAAATTGAAAGATTGGCACAAAAAACCTAAATTTTTCTCATGCAGGTTTTTGGCACCCTTTAAAAATTGTTCCCCATGGTTTAAATTTGGGCTTTGTTAATGACTGACATTCAAAAACTCCAAAAAAACCATTTTTTTTAGCAGAAATTAAATTTAATTTTTGAAAAAATTTTTAAAATCTGGGAAAAGGAAGATCATATGGATGTGTTTCCCATAAAAAGAAAAATCAAGGCAGAGTTTTTTGGGTGGGGGAAAAAACCCCTAAAACAAGGGCCCAAACACGGGGAAAGGCAAAGTTTTTTGGGGACTTTTGGCGGGGGGGCCCTAACTTGGGGGGCCCCCCCGGGCAAATTTTTCTAGTTTTCCCCAAATTTAAAAAAGAGGGGCCCTTGGATCCCAAATTGTTTCCACTCCCAGTGTAGCCTTAGCTAACAGAGATATGTTACTACGTGTAATAGCACTTATTAAAGGGCCTTCGGGCTTCTATTCGGGGTTCCCCAACAGGAAGACAGGGCTATTTGGGGAATGATCATGAAAAATTTAAACAACCATCTACTGATGCAGCAAAGATTACTCAACAGAGAGAACTTTTTGGCAAAAAAAATTAAAATGATTTTCCCTTTGCCACTTTTTTCACCTAATGCAAAAAAGGGGAAAGTCCACTTTTTTTTATGTAAAAAACCAAACTGGTCCCCCCATAAAAAAAATTTAAAAAAAACAACCTTTTTTTTTCACCTTCATCCTCATCTCCATTCCAGCGCTTGTTTTAAAAGGGTTTCTTTGTTAACTTTCTGTCTTTTTTTTAAAATTTGGGATGTCCCCATTTGAAAGCTTCTTTTTGGGTTTATACCCTGTCATTTGCCACTTTCTCTCTTTTTTGGAAAAAGAGTCCCACATGACTGATGAAAGCCCACTCCCCCCCCGTCCTCTTAGGAAAAAAAAAAAAAAGTTTTCCAAAGAAAAAGGAAAAGCCAGCGCTGAAATTAGAGTTTAAAGGAGGAAAGGGGAGAAAAAGTTGTTTTTTTTTTTACTTTGTTGGCTACTAACATTTTATTATTTTCTTTTTAGATACACTGGACAGTCCATTTTTAAATGTAACTTTAAAACTGTAGCTAGGGGTTTATTTTGCTCTTTTTAAGCATTATGCGTTGATGCATTGTTGGGTCATTGTTTGTTTAATACTCACGCACTGATACAAGCAAGATACAGTTTTAAAAAAATTTCCCTTAACCATTAAAAATTACTGAAAATTTATCTAATCAAAAAAATTAAAATTGTGGAAGTTTTTAAAATTTAGTGATTTTAAAATTTTTTTTATCTCAGGTGTTATAGTAACAAAATTTGAATGTATTCATCATTTTCATTTACATAGATCCTTTACATTTGCATAATTAGAATGCATATGAATAAATGATCAATTTAATGAGCTAATCCTCATCATGAAACAAAGTTTTTTTTCCAAAAAAAACCCTTTTTGCAGTGGTAACATTTTTTGATTGAAGGTAATTCAAAAAGGGAAAAAAATTAAATTTAGGTTGTTTTTAAAGGGACAATAAATGTAAAAAGCCCCCCGGAACATTACTTAAGTTTCCATTTATAGTTTTTAGAAAAAACCTCTTTGGGTGCGCTGAGTAAAAGTAAAAAATAGTGCAAAAATTAAATTTTTTCGTAAAAATTTTTTATATTAAATATATAATTTTTTTGGGTTTGTGCAAATTTTTTTCCTTTTTTTATATGTTAACAACAAATTTAAATTTGGTTTTAAAGGGATTTTTTGCTTTTAAAACTTTTTCCTGTTTAGTTCGTACCCGTTCATCTGAAACCCCAACCGGTTATTTTTTTCCCGACCAAAATTTAAAAATTAGTTTTTTTTTTTTTTTTTTTTTCCCCCCTGTTCTGAATTGGGGGTTAAAAATTTCTAGTTCCCCTGATGTTTCTGGTCCTAAAGTAATCTTTCCCCTGCCACTTTTCCCGTCCCAATTGGGCACCCTAGGCCCAAACCCTAAATTACCAGTGTTTAGACTGGGAGCCTGGAACCCACCGGGGTTGTTTTTTCTTGAGGATCCACCCAGGGGAAATGGATTCTTGGGGCCCCCAATTTGGGTTTTATTTTAAGAGTTTCCCCCCTACAGCTACTTAAAAAAACTGCAGTGATTTTTCCCTTGTCCTCTTGCTTTCTGCTTTTCCCTTTAAATTTTTCCCCTTTTCTGCCAAAAAACAGGGCCAGGGGGCCCACCTGGGGGGTTTTTCCCCACTCCCCTTTTGGGTCCAGGGCCAAGCTTTGGGTCAATTAAAGAAGTGTATTTCGATTAGCAAAGGGAAACATCAAGGCCCCCTGTTTTTCCCCGGGAAATTGGGGGGCAAAATGATCCCCCCCACCTAAATGGGCCAAAACCCTCGCCTACCAAACATCGGGCAGTGCTAATATTTTTTGGCCCCGCCAAGAAAATAAAGGGCTTGATGTGCTGCTCTTCTACAGAGAATGAATGTATGGCTATGTCCGTGGCAACTTTGTGAACTGGATGATCTAGGTACTTCCTTTTCCCCCAGTGGGGGGAAACCAGTCTTAAACTAAGGCCCCTTTCCCTTTCCATTCATTATTTGATTCTGAAATTTTGGCAAAACGGAGTCTCAGTTATCAGAACCGTCTAACAGTAACACTGTCTTCATTGGGCCCAAAAAGTTTTAAAGAATTTGGGGCGAACCGATTCTAACCAGGAAGTGGAATTCGTTTGAATTTTTTAGGGAAAAATTTTAGTTGGTTTTAAGTCGAACTTTTGGGGGTACCCTTTTGGGGTGAACGAAAAATTCCCCCTTTTATTGAAAATGGGGGGGCCGGGGGGGGTAAAATTTGGGCTTCCCCCCCAAAGGGCCCAAAAACCCCTCCCCCGGGAAAAAAAAGGGGGCCCCCAAAACCTCAACATTCAGAAAGGTGAATGAAGCCAATCGGGGACCCCCGGGGTTCTTTTTGACGTCACCCCCACTAAACGTCCCCGGGCGCCCAAAGCCCCGGGGCCACAAATCCTCTTCCCCCTTTTGCTCTTTAGGGAAGGTTGCCCGCGGCTGTAGCTCTTACGAAAAATTTATTTTTATTACGATTTCTGTGTGGTGTCTTTTGCTTGTTTTCAGAAAACTTTTTTCTTTAATGTTTTTATTTCAAAATTTTTTTTTGGGGAATTTGGGTCTGAAATCCGTGTGTGTCCCCCTTCAGCTTGATATACATTCCCAAAAATCCCAAATGGGGGTCTAACCAAATTGGGTTTATTATTTTAAAAACAAACGTTTTTACAATACAAATACCAAATTTATTTTTTTTTCTGCTCAAATTTTTTTGCGCAATTTAAAACCCCGGGGTTAATTAAGGGGTGGTTTTTTCTGGGTGCTGACCCCCCAAAAAAAAAAGGGCTTTTTTAACGCCAAAATAAAATAAAATTTTTTCCCGTAGGCCCATTTCACAAGCAAAGGTTTAATTAAAACTGTAAACTTTGTTGTGTGCGTTAAAAAGAAAAAAACACCAATTGTTAAAAACCCCTACAAAGCTAATATTTTTTGGGGGGAAATTCTTTGGCGCAATTTACTTTCCCGGGTTTTTTTTTTTTTAAACGTTGTTTTTTTTGGTGGTTTACAAAAAATAAACCCTCTTTTTCCCAAAGCCCCAAAATTTTTAAATTTTTTTTCCCGTTCCAATTTTAAAAAGCAAAGGTTAATTACAAATGTATCTATTGTTTTGGCGTTGAAAAAACGCAAATTTTTTCATGCTTTCAAAGCTACTGTTTGTGGGGCTCAATTCTTTGGCGCAATTTACATCCAGAGGTTAATTTTAAGCGTTTTTTTCGGTTTGCTGACAAAAATTAAACCTCTTTTTCAAAAGCCAAAAATATATTAAAATTTTCCGGGGAACCCAATTTTACAAAAAACAAAGGTTTTAAACCCCAAATGTATCTCTTGTTGTGTGGGGTAGAAAACCAAATTTTGTTAAAATGTAACCCAAGCTATAGTTTTTGGGGCTCCCAATTTTTTTTGGGGCAATTTTTTCTTTCCGGGTTAATTAAGCGTTGTTTTTTTGGTGGCTGGAAAAAAAAAACCGTCTTTTTTTAACGCCAAAATTATAAATTTTTTTCCCGTAGCCTAAAATTTACAAACAAAAGGTTTAAAACAAAAAATGTATCTCTTTTTGTTTTGGCGTAAAAAAAACACACAAATTTTTTAAAATGGGTTAAAAAAGCTACTATTTTGTGGGGGCCAAATTTTTTGGCGCAATTTACTCCAGGGGTTTAAATTTAAACTTTTTTTTGCTGATGTTTCTGCCCCAAAAAAAAACTGTCTTTTTCAATGCCAAAAAATAAAATTTTTCCTTTTAGCCTAATTCAAAGTCCGAAAAGGGTTTTTTTTTAAGGGCCCGTTTGTGCTTTTACATTAAATTTAAAAAACACGGTGGTTTTTTTAAAGACACATACAAGTAAATTTTTCCCTGGGCCCTTTGTGGAGCGCAATTTATTTCCAAAGGGGTTTCCCAAGCTTTTTTTACTGGGTTCATTTTTGGGGTCAAAAACAGGGTGTATATTTTTTTCTTTACAGTTATCATCATCAAACAGTGTCTGTACATTTAGAACAAACGTTGTAAGCAGAAGGTGGGAGGTCCCGGGACCTGCGAGTGGGGGAAATGGCCCCAAACCCTTTTCCCGGAACCCAAAAGGCCCCCCGGCGCCCCGCACAGCAAAAAGGGGGGGGTTTGCAGCAGGGGGGGCCACTCGGTGAGGCCACAACTGCCGCTGTCATCTAGCGGCCATGTGTTGAACATTCTGAAAATGGCCAGGAAACTATGCATGCACTTTATCCATTCGTACAAACCCGGGAACACCCCCCCTCGAATTGCGCGGCAAAAACGGCCCCCCCCAAACACACTCTGATATGCGATTTTTCCCACCCGCTGGAATTCCCCAGCCTCACATGTTGGCCCGCTTTTGAACAAGAAAAGGCCATTAATATTTTTTATGTCCGGCAGACAAAATACTCCCCTTGTAACTTTGATTCACCAGGGCCTCATGCGTAACCTCCGTTTGTTGGGCCATTCGAGGAGGCAATTATTTGTCAGTCGCCGGGACAGGGGGGGGAAATAACGTCTTCCAGCTTAAATGTCCTGAAAAGATCTGAAAAATCTTCGGGCAGGGGACTGGAGACGTGGCGACACATCTCGTGGCCACAAAACCCGGTGGGGGACTGAAATGGAGGAGGAGGACTTTGGGAAAAGCAGAAAAATTTCTGGTGAAATGAGTTTTTTTCTACCCAGGTGACAAGAGAGGGGGCGGGAGCAGCTGGGGAGGTGGATGGGATGGGAAATGGGCAAGACCCCCAAGCACCGGGCAGTTACATGGAAATGGACAGGGAGCCCCCAGTCCTTGTGCAGAGGGCCCCGCAGCATTTTTTTTTCCTGGCAGTGCCCCGAATAGTCAGCTGGGCGAGGAGACTTCGCTCCCACCCTTTTTGGACCCCTCGCAAACCGGTCCAAAAAAGGGGAGCCTTTTTCCCCAGCTTTTGAGAGGGAAAAATCAAAACTATAGGGAAATCCTCCAATCTTTTGGCCGCTGCCTATGTGGGGCATCGTCCCTCCCTGACAGGTCGACCGGGGGTTCCCAGTGCTCAAGTCTACTGCCGCGGGCTGGGGGAAGGTGGGGGGGTAGGACGAAACCAGCCCATCATAAACCAAAGTTGGAGTCACTGATGGCAGTTTCCTTCACCCGCCTGTGAGGGGGGGCAGTCGCCAGAGAGGGACCTGGAGCAGTCCCTAAACCAACGGGGTTGTGGCCTATTTGGACAGCACTTCCCACCTAGTTAGAAATCCCGGACTACTGGGCAGCCAAACGGATTTGGCCGCACTTCCCGAGTTTGCGGGGAGAAGCTGCCCCCCGGCCAGTGTGTGGCATCAGAGGGGGGGCTTTTTCAGTGCGGCAGGGGGCCATCTTTACCCCAAGGAAAACCCCGTTGCCCAGGGGAAAAGTGAACGGACTGCCTTTGTCAAGATGAACAGCGGGATCGCCCAGGATTTCCACACACCAATCCTTGGGCGTCATCTGGGTTCAAATACCTGCCTCACCACTATTCTGATGCCCCCCCCCGCCTGATCCACACACGCTGCCTTTTCCCCCCATCTGCCTCCACCATTTTTACCAGGGCTGGTATTGCCACCCCACCCAACACCTGTCATTGTGCCACTTATGACCTCATGCTGCTGCTGCGTTGCTGTTGCCGTGACATCCACACTGTGCCTTGTCCACTGTCTGCCTCATGTGCGCTGTGGCTCTCCATGTCCCCCAAACCCCGTGTCATTTGCCACTGCCTGCCCTATGCGCTCCCGCCGTGACCCTGCCCCCTCAGTCATTGTGCCCTCTGTGGTTTCCCCTCCGTTTTGCCCCCTCCAAAAATGTCATTGTGCCATGCCCGATTATACTGCTGCGGGGGGGGACCCCACACTGTGTGATTGTGCCACCCCTGGGGCCCCTAATACTGTTTTGCGCCCCCCAGAATTCATTGTGCCACTGCCTGATCTCATGCTGCTGCTGCGTGACCTCCACACTGTTCATTGTCCCACTCGGGGCCCTAATACTGTTTTTGCCCCCCCAGAATGTCATTGTGCCATTGCCTGCCCTTTAATGCTGCTCGTCGGACCTCCACACTGTATCATTGTGTCACTCTGGGGCCAAAATACTGTTTTGCCGCCTCCAGAATGTCTTGTGCCACTGCCTGCCCTCATGCTGCTGCCCCCCCTGACCTCCCTCTCATCATTGTGCCACCCCTGGTTTCCTTGTTTTTTTGCCCCTCCAAATGTCTTTTGTGCCCCCCTCCCGCCCCCTCATATGCTGCCCCCCGTGCCCCTCCGTCTCGTCATTGTGCCACTCCCGTGGTTTCCCCTCGTTTTTTTGCCACCTCCAGAATGCTTTGTGCCACCTCTACCTCTTTGCTGCTGTGTGACTCCTGCCGTGCCCTCACACTGTGTTTTTTTGTGCCACTGCCCCTCCTTGCTGCCCCCTCCGGACCCCCCCCGCTCTCAGTCATTGTGCCATTTGTGGTTCCCCCCCTTTTTTGGGCCACCTCCAAATGCTTTTTGCCACTGCCTGATCTCATACTCTGCCGCCCGTGCCCCACACCGTGTTTTGTGCCACTCTGTGGCCAATACTTTTTTGCCACCTCCAAATGTCATTGTCCACTCCCTGTCTCATGCTGCTGCTTGTGACCTCCACACGTATATTGTGCCACTCTGTGGCCTAATCTGTTTTCCCCGCCCCCCAAATGCCCCATTTTTCCACTGCCTCCCTATGCTCCGCCGTGACCTCCCCTCCAGTCTTTTGTGCCATTGTGGTTTCCCCCCGTTTTTTTGCCACCTCCAAAATGCATTGTGCCACGGGCGGACCTCATCTGCTGTGGCTCCCCGCCTCCCCCTCCACACTCTGTCCCCTAATGTTCACCTGGCTCCAGCTTGTTTTTTTCCACTTTCGCTGGCTACTTTATCAGGCTACATTCCCACTTGAGTTTTTTGGTCATTTTTTTCCCTCTTAATGCCTAGGGAATTTTTTAGTGAAGCGATTTAAGGCGGGCGGCTCACTGGCCTGTCATACTAAAACAAAACATTTTATTAAGCCAAACCAACTCCCTCTGCATATTTAAGCATGGCAAAAACCCTTCTACAGCACCCCGCAGGCACGGTGCAGCCTGGAAAAGCGCTTTTAACGGATTCGTGCCCAAGTAAATTTTTAATAAACGAATTTTTCGGGAAAATTCGGTGAAGGACCGAATCGAATTTTTTTAGAAATTCGCCCTCCTACCCTTAAAACGGGCTTGCTTTCATTTTTTAAAAATTTCGTGGAAAAATGAAGCTGACGTGTTGGAAGTTATAGACAACATACGGTAGACTTATTATGAGACAGTTTTGATAAATGAGGCCCATTGTGTTATGGCTGGTGCAGGCTGAAAAAGGCGTTTCAGCACTGGCATGTTCAGCCTTTGTCATACACACCCTTCAACCCCCCCTTTTTTAAAAAAAATAATGCATAATTGCTGGATACTTCCATAAATTTGCTGTGAGTAGAGGAGAAATATGAGTGTTGTTATCAACAATCTATGTTCCGAACAGGGACTAGGTATACGTAGTGTAACACACGGCTCTCCCAAAATCAGAATGTAAATGGAGTATGCACTAAAAGCCAAGTAGTCAGTTCTGCAGGTTTTAAAACTCTGAATGCTTCTATTCCTAGCCAGCCAGTAGAGTTTTGGAAAATAGTAAGGACTTATACAGTATAAATCATAGAGTATCATAAAATTTGTTGTGCTTTTTAGTTAGGGAAAAAATAGCTCTGAAAATGAAAAATCCTGTATCTCTGAGTTCAGGGATAGATTTGCCGAGTGTTACACTCCAGGTTCAGATCAAAGTTAAAATTAACCCATATCTGAATGCTTTGATTCAGGCCAGCCCCAATTTTTTCAGATTGGCCTCAATTTTTGGTGACATCTGCTAAGAATCAACTGGCACTCTAGACCTTAAATGGAGTTAGGATTTTTTAAGGGGGTCGTGTCACTTTTTATGATTCAAATTCCAGGGCAATCCACCAATGATTGTTGGGTCAAGGAATCGGAGGAAGTGACATCAGAATGACTGTGTCGAGTAAGTAAAAAAAAAAAAAAACCTCTAACCCTAATTTAGAGTTACAGTTCTGGAAGGTTAGGGGAAAGGGTTTAAAAGGGGTTTTATCGCTACAAAATAGTCCCCAATTTTGGGGACAGTAAAAATAGCACTTTTTTAAATTTTTGGTTGCATTCCTCAGTCACTTGGGTTTTGCAATATGGCTTTTCTATGCCCCGGGGTTCTATTTCGCGATGCTGGTTGGGACACCCCCCGGCCGGATCCCCCCCCCTAAAAGCCCTCTGCACTGTGATTGGCTGGCGACATTTCTTCACCGTTGGGGTATGCCCCCAGAAGGAAATGCCCCCCCAAAGGGCCCCCCCATGCTGTGTTTTGGGTCCTGCACACACTGTTTTTCTCCCCTTGAGTGTTAAAACGTGTGAAACCAAAGACGCTGTTCTATATCCCTTTTCCCCGCCTAAGGTGAATTTTCTGGACAATTTTTTGGATTTTAAGTCACAAATCCCTCTATAAAAGTATTAAGACCCCAGGGGAGAAGGGTAAGGGGGAGTGGCATTGCTCTATATAACACAGTAAGACAGACTGCTGTCTGGTAACAGAGGGGATGGTGGGGGCAGTGTACATTCCTCACATGTGTTTCATCAGTTCAGACTCTATAACTGCTTATATCAGAGTAAGGAGTCAGCCTGAAGTTCTGCAGACACATGAGCAGCATGCAGGAGGCTGTATAGCTGTCCTCTGCAGACATCCTTCTGCTTCCACTGCACAGTCAGAATGATGATGTCACAGGTCTTCAGTGAGGGGAGACACGCAGGAGGGGAGGGGAGACACCTGCTGAGAGGAGAGACTCGCCCCTGGATTTCTAATTCAATCTCAGAGAATTAGCTGAAGAGCCGAACAGTTCAAACGATAACACCCCTTTAAGGACAAGGATCAGGCTGAAAAAATATCGGTTAGTGATTTCCCAAACCTGAATTCTTTGCAGTTAAACCAGTGTTGAACAGAACGGGAACAAATTCAAGAAACACTATACTTGTTTTTACTGAAATTACTTGAGGTGAAAAGAGGACATCCAAAAGGAGCCACTCGGGTTTCCAGTAGCCATTTTGCACATGCTTACCTATTTGTTTTAGAAGTATTATCACTCGGGTTTACAGTAGCCATTTTGCACATTCTTACCTATTTGTTTTAGAAGTATTATCACCACTGAGGTGGGGCCGATATACAGCCATCTGGTCTAAAATTAGCTATGAATTACATTTATTCTTATGATAACGATAAAATGGAACAGTGTAAATACTGGAAACACTAAACTGTCCATCACATCTTTTTTTTTTTTTTTTTTTTGGATATGTGAAGGTCGGAATCTGGAGCTCAGTCAAACCCATTGCCATCCAGTCCAATAAATAATTACAAGAAAACTGTGCCTTTCACTATATGCTGATTGATGCTGAAATTGCTTTTGAAAGTTCTCATAAGTTCCTGTTATAGATTAAGTGCCGGTGTAGGAAAAATAACTGCACCCAACTGAAATGGGTGAATGTAATCAGGTTTAATGGACTTGAGAGCTTGTTGGGAATTAAATAACTATTGATTCTTTGGGATGTTGCTGTCATTACAAAATGCCAAATCTGCAAGCATTACGAGGGTGGATAGATTAGAGCCAGGGACAAGTCTTAAATAAAATAAAGAGATAAACATATTTAAAACATTTAGAAAGTGAACATTATTATATAAAATTTAAGTATAATGAAGCAGGTATGGAAGATAAATAAAATGGAGAAATTAAAATGACTGGCTGGAAAATTAGGTTTAGTTTCAGAATGCTGGGCTTCAAATTAAGCATTTAAACTCCAGTCACAGCCTAATACTACACAGAGGATAACTATTTTAGAATCCCATTTATGATTAAAGGGGCAGTCACATCTTATAAAGTGACTTTTTTGCTAGGATATGTCATCACTTTTTGATTGGTGGGGGTCCAACTGCCATTATCCAGAGAAAAAAGCAGCCATGTTTCCCGGCATAGCAGAGCTACTGATCATCCAGTGATGCAGGGAGCAACAGCTGGCCTATTCACTGGTATACATCTGTGCAGTGAAATTCTGTCTAGAGGAAATGGGACTTTATTCTAATCATTCATGTGATCCAGAATTCATTCATGTCTAATCACAATAATATTCCTTCATTTCTTTTTTGATTGGAAAGCTTATTTAAAGGGGTTGTCTCACTACAAGGATTGCTTTTTATGTTAAAGATCTTGCAAATACAAGCCACTTTGCAATATATGTCCATTAACAGGGTCCTACCTATTCCTAGATATCCCCTCTTGTATGGACTGCATCAGCTCCTCAGGTCGCTATAGTTACAGACCTGTTTGATCTATCCTAATAGGGTGCCAGAGCTGGTCGCTATAGCTACAGACCTGGTTTCTACTGCAGCCTAGTGAAAGCCAGCAAACACGCCCCTGAATTCAAAATGAAACCAAGAAAACAGGACTGAGGTGAGATGAATCAATATAGTGAGACAACCCCTTTAAGCTTTAAAACTGATCTAGGTAACATATACAAAGCTGTTTTCTCTTATTATTATTTATTGGATCTTTGGGGTCCTGTTGTATTGAGGACCTCTTATTTTGTTAGATCTCAATAATTCTCTGCTTTTCTGTGGTTCTTTCAACCATGGGCACTATGTTACATTAGTCAATAGAACAGTCATGTTTATGAGGCTTCACTGAAATTTTGAACATATTTCCTATTTTGAGCAGAGCTGCCCCATGACTGAACAAATCGTGAAATTACTGTGTATGGAACAGGCAGATAACGTACAGAGTAAAAAAATGAATCAGACAATAATCAATCAAATTCACCGGTGTGTGTTTTAGTGGCTAAAAACAGACAAACACAACACAAGGCACAACAGCACTAAGAACATGCTAAAACACAGGCAAACATTGGATTTGTGGAACTGCATTACTGTTTTCCCTATGTTATATAAAGTTGAGGTGCTTAGTGTTTATTTTGATCAATTTTGCCCATCTACTACATCAAGAAAACCTCATCTAGACTCATGGGGCCAAAGCTGCCAATGAAATCTGGATAACAGGATTCAGCTATTCTAATTTAAAGCACCTAAGATAAATGTAAGGAGTGTATAACTAAGATGGAGGCAGACATGCTTTCTAATGTAATGTATGAAAAAGACAAAAATTTGTCAGAACATCCAAAAGCTAACTCAAACAAATACATTGGGGCACGCTGCAGTAGCTGAACAAGCAGAGCAAAGATAATGTAGAAGGCAACAGCGATCAATAAATGCTATGTTCTAGATACCGTAATGTAACAATAAAGACAGTGGGCACAGTGTTAGACTGGGGTGCATGGGTCCCAACCAGTGGGGTTTCCCCTGCACTCCTGTGGGCTAGTCCATACCTGAGTAAACTGTTGGAGGGTGGTCACAACTGGAACTTTTTTTTTTAAAGTTTTCCTTTTTGTAAACTTTTATGTTTAAATAGTATTTCATGTAGTTTTAGAAATGTAAGACATCAAATAAAACACATTTATGAGTATTTATAGCAATCTTCTGGTGCTGGACAGCCTCATGCAGATCATCAGGTTTGTAGGTAACTGGACCCCGGATAGGTTCCGGATATTCACAGATATAGATTTAGCAGAACTCAATCTGTCATTTAAATATTTCTTTTGTAAACAATAATAACTAAAAAAGATTTACCTTCAGTTCTAGAGAAAATGCCAGATAACAAATAGTATCATATTATAGCATTGTCTGCCAAATGACAAACTCAGCTCTGATGCATTGACAAACTCATCTCTGTTTGATGTGTATGTTGATTGATCGCACTGGCAGTTGAATGGCATATTAATATATATAAACTGCATTTTCTCATATTGTTTATTGACTTGGCGAATACGTTGCAATGAACAAGTTGCCAAAATCTAAATAATATACACAGACATCAAAGACTATACAAAATCTATTGATTTGCGGGTAAAAAAAACAACACATTTTCCATCGAAATAGGACTGCAAGTAATTCAGAATATGTCATTGAAAAGGATCTCGTAAAGTCTACAGAATATAAGCAGGGTATAAATATGGCAGATGAATTATATTTTGTAGTAAATTAGAGACTAATATTAATCACCGCTAAGATGACCATTATGTCTAGGGCTACTTTCCCTCATTAAAGTGCATTATGAACAGATATCGGTCACATGTGATGTCAACTATCTTGAATGCTGTCATTGAATATGACACATCTCGAGCCACAATTATTTGTGAATGTTACAAGATGACTTCATATTGGATGAGATGTGTCTGAGGCATACAGCTTCAGGCCAGTAAATTTGACATCTTCTGTAAAATAATATGTCAGACTCTTTGGGGACAGTGAACAGTAAATGATTACCTGTTTGACAATGATAAAATCAGCTGATGTCAGCACAGTCATTTAGGTTATACTATAGTGAGACTGTTCAGATAGAGCACACTGCAATCAGATGAAATCTACATTTAGGGTCTGACCAACTGTGCTTTGTCTACTGAATAATCTAATACTTAGCCTGTGTTCAAAAAATTCAGCTTCTTGTATGCAGTTTTTTTTAAGCCAAAACTGGGAATGGATCATAATTGGAGGACACAATAAAGGAAAGAATGAGACTTATCCTTTTTTAGAATCCATAATAGTGGTCAATTTTATTTGCTCTGATCAATCCAAGCCTTCCAACCCCCAAAAGTTTTACCAAACAGAACACATAACACCTTGTTTGGATTGAATTGGCCAGAGAAGCCACTTTATTAACAAAAATAAAACATAACCAAGAAACAACAAATTCACACAAATATATCCCAATTCCCAATGTGCAGTGAAGGTCCTTGAAGCCCCCAAGAATTATTATTATTATTATTCCTCTAATATCCAGAGTCAAAAGCCAACTAATTTTTCCGGGGCCAATGGGGGAAGGGTCCCGGGGCACCACTTGCTAGTTAACCAGACTCCCTGCACTACCAGTCCCAAGAAGTCCAGCCCCCACCATAGGGCCCTTAATGCTACAAAATCCAGCCTAAAAACCCACAAAACTCTGCCTGCTATGGGAAAACGGCATTTAAAAACATCCCCCAAAAAGGGGGGCGTGTGGGGGGTTTTTTTTTTCCCAAAATTTTCCCCCACAAAAAGGCACCCGGGCACTCTTCCCTCTCTTGTTTTAACTCTTTGTTTCCCCCGGGAAAATATAGTGAAATTAAACAGTTTTTCACTGCGTATATACTGATACAGGGAAAGCTGTTTAAAAACACCGTGTGGGGGGCAGGGGAAGAGGACTTCCCCTTGTTCTTAAGGGGTCTGGTCGGGGTTTACTCTGGGTTTTTTCCGAATACTGCCTTCAAATTACTTTAATTAAAGGCAGCAAAAACCCGAAAGGTTCCTTTTTTAATTTTGCCGACTAGTGCTTTTTATCTCTGTTAAAATCTTGTGTATCACTTTTTTTTTAACTACAAGCCGGGGATATTTTTGGGGAAAATAAAAAAAAGAGTTAAAAATTTTTAAAATTTTTTGGGTCTTTTAAAGTGGGGATTTTTACAGTATTCCCCAAGGCTCTGCATTTTAAAGAAAAGTTTATAGGGTTTAACCCTTTTTTTTGCCAAATTATTTAATTCCCTTCACAGCAGGATTCAAATACTCTAGATGAGACATAGGGGATTGTGAATGCAGCCACTTAGCTGATTTGCTGCAGATTTCCCATATTAGATAAGTATGCAATATTTTTTTCGGGCCATCAGGTTTCCCAAAAAATGCAGGTAAATGTGTACCAAAGTCCATAAGATTTGGTATGATTTGCCTTGCACATTTACTTGTGGTTTATTCCAAGATTGGTGCACATTTATTGGGTACATGTCTATAATTTGACAGAAATAGCTTTCTAAGTAATGCCAACCATTGTACCCGGAGATGACAGGAAAAAAAAAAAACACAGCAAGAACACAGTGGAGAATGCTGAAAAATGTGTGTCTTCTATGGCCAGCTCTCCCCATTCATGTCTATTGAAGTTCCAAATATACTGATGCACACCCGCTCAGCTGTATTCAGCACTCTCATAGGACTGAATGGGGAGAACTGTGAAAGCACAGCCATCTCTCCCTTATCTGAGGCAGACTCATAGAAAGCTACAAGATGGCCTCACAAGGGATTTTGCAAAGTGGCAAAACCTCTTTAAAGTTTCATTGCCTTTTTTGTTTGTTAATTTTAAAGCTACATGCAACTTTGCATTATAAAATGCAATACAAGCAAAGTGGATTTTTAGTGTTTTTGGTTTTGTTTCTTAAAAAAAGCATGCTTTTGGTATGGCATTTTCTGGCCTTTTTGCAATAGGCTGATTTAAACAACTTTAAAAGATGACAGAAAAAATATTGAACTCCCCCTGCCCTCCACAACAATGTTAAAATTATGTATAAAGAAAATTGATAGCATTTGAAAGGAATTTGAAAAACAAAGTGGTTGAAATATGCCATCCCTATTTTTAAATACAGTCACTGAATAACACTCAGATCAAAATGGTCAAAATGGCCCTGCTCACTATATTCAGGTACATTCTCTGCATTATTATCATTTATGATCCTAGAATTGGCAAGTGAATGGAAATATCTACTAATGGGAATAAGTGAATTCTTTATACAAATTATCTTTAGCCACAGCACAGTCATCATCTTATACTTTAGCCATTAGACTGCATGAACAGATATGAATATGTGTGGGGGCAATTTATTATGTTATGTCAAAGAATCTGGTGTAATGCTACAAACCTTTCGTACAAGCTTCTATGCCATATGCTTATCTGCCGCTCCAAACAATTCCTGCTTAAAACAGACATGCTAGTGTGCTATAAGTGAATTGAGTCCATCATACGAGTGATAGGTAGAGGTCCCAGTGATGGAGTTGCTAGCGATCTGTTATTTCTCATCGACCTGTGGATAGCTGATATATATTAAAACTCCTTCAATGGGCTTATTGCATGAATTATTTTGCCAAAGTCATGAAAGGTTATAATTTGCTATCTAAAAGTAGTTTTCTCTGTGTTAGAAATAATACATTTTATTATCTCTAGCTTACATGAGTGCTTCTAGGTGCTGCTGCCTATCTGTACTGCTGAGAATGGACCCTAGACAGCATCGGGCTCCTTTCTTCTCTGGTACCTGGCATTGTAGGTTGATGCACTTCTAATCAAGCTTTATAGTCCTAACTCTCTGAGAGGGAATATTCACATCAATATTGCTATAGTACTGCAGTGATTCTGGGCTTTCCCAGACAAAGTTAATTTTGCCCGGGTCTTCTGTTTACCTTGTCCGTTTCCTGTATAGGGACATCAACACGGCAGCCGCTGATTGAATGCAGTGATCACATTGCTGCTTACATCACCATTTAGAGTTGCTCACTTCTGAATGGTCATATAAATGAGTGGTACGTGTCTGCTGAACCCAAGCAGCTACAGCGGTGACTCAAAAAGACAGCAAACAGAAGACCGGGGAGACTCAATGCTGAAACGGAGGAGCAGAGGAAGGTGAACATAAACTTAGGCACCAGAAGCTTACTGTAAAATTTTATAGGAACTAGATAACCCCTTTAAAAACTGCTTATTTTGTGCTTTATTTAAATAAACATAATATTTGATCAGTGAAGAAACTGAAACTAGACTGACTGTTTAGGAACACTTGGTTGTGACACTATAGATATAGCGTTTCCAATGGATCACTGTGGACCGCATAAATAGTTACATGTAAAAGAGCTGAGGGTCGATATTGTACTGTTTTACACTAGATTTGCCCCCGTCATGTACTAATATGGAACTGATCTTTATACACCGTTCATGTTTGTTAATCATTTTAGAACAATGCATCTTTGAAATATTTCTTCCTTATTCCCTTTTAATACAATTCTCTTCAATGGCAATCCTCCAATTACACTAAAATGCAGCCAAATGAAACAAATTGAATATTTCTGTGAAGCTTCTTTCTTTTAGAGGTTTGTGACCTTTAACTTTCTCAATGGGACATCACATGTCAGTAAATGCCTTGTGTACAGAGATTTGTACTCAATTACTATGCAAATTTAGGGAGCAGCTGTGGTTTAAGCAGCTTTTTTTTAATATCAGAACTCTGGACTTCCTTTGGTGGAAACATAAATGGTGTTTTGGAATCCATGTTGTGATGTAATTCAGTTTATGTCTCATTCATGTCTTACAAACTTTTTTGTACAAGCAGAATGGATCAATATTATATACAATTAGTACTGCGCTTCGGATTTGGGCTGGGTTGACTAAAAATCTGGGTGATTTCATTTGGATAGGCCTGAATTGAATTTTGTTGAAGATTGATAAAACAGAGTTTAAGTTGCAATGGAAGTGATGCTGTGACAGGAGCATTGCGAGGCCTACAGGTACATAGAAAGCGAAGTAAAGCCCTATAACACCCTACGAACCCTAATCCTAACTTAGGGTTGTGGTTATGGTAAGTGTTAGGGATACAGTTAAAGACAAATATAAGGTTAGAGTAAATATTACGGGTTTGGGATGTCCTGAACCTAAATTTTGTCACGCGATCGGCCGAAATAGTGTCAAACCGAAAAGGGCACTATTCGAGCAATGCTTTATACAATTGCATTCAGCCTTTTTATTAAAACAGGTTGGATATGTAGATTAGTAATATCAACCGATTAATAGATAGATAGGCAGACTAAGTGCCAGAACTTTTTAACACATTACCTTGTATAGGCTGATCCTGCAGGCATACCCCTTCCTTCTAATCTGAGGGCATACTTTGAAGATCCTAGGCCCGATGTAAACTCTGAAATGGGTCCGATCCACCAGGTGTGATTTATAGTACTAGTATATTCTTACCCCAGCAAAAAGACCCCATTAAGCCCCTTCAGACACTAGAACCAGGTGCAGATGCTACCTCTGAACCCTGAATTGCGCATATGGCAAAATGTATTGTAGCAAGACTTATAGAGAGAAGTATGACTGCAGATCAGATTACACAGGGCTTGTTGTCTGTAACTGCAGAAATGTATAAGCTGTGGATACAAAACCATAGGACATTTTTAATCAAGATTATAAGCAAAGTTGCTTCAGCAATAAACATTTGATTACAAAAAGTCATATACCCAAAGGATTGTCTGATATCAGTAATAATATAGTAATGTATTTGGCTAGCATTCAAAATTGACCAAAAATTCAGTCTGTCTGCATAAAAACTTGCTAAATTAATTGCAGTGTGTGTTTTTTTGTTCATCGGAAATAGTCAGTGTTTGATGTAGAAGGGCATCACCGCTCCTATACTATTTCTTTAATATTCAGTGCAGGAGATTTATGAATCTGCATTAGCTTTCTCTGAAGTCTTTTACTCCCAGCAGACTAGTAGTAAAATGTTTATTTCATTTCTATGTTCATATCTTTTGTTCAGAACCTAGAAAGTCCTTTAAATTTACATGATCAGGACTTTTGTGAGCAAATGTTCTTGTTTTTTCATAAAACTTACTTTCCTATAATTAAAAGATTAAAACAACTTTGTCAATCTCTTCTGATTAAGATCAGCAAGCCAACAAAAATATTTGCTTCTGTAGTTACCATCTGTCATTCTGACAAATTTAAAGACCTGCCGTCTCAGCAAGTATGCCTTTTTTACGAATAAATTGGCATTGTGGTACGTAGGGGCCAGAAAAGCCAGCATATTATATTGAGCCTTAAAGGATTTTTACACACTAAAGTTCAAATATAGAAGCAAGCAACATCACAAATGTAATTTACTATTATCTCTGTGGGTTTATTTATTCCATACAGTATAGGAACTATATTACACAGTATAGTGGTGTTTGTATCAGAGGAGAAGGAATGTAATAGTGCAGTCAGTCAATATAAGCAGGATATCCTATTGTGAACTTTATGCCACAAGCCTAAATAACATTCCTAAAAACCTTGCTCATTGAGAGCCCTTAAATGGTGTCTTTATAATGATATAAACCAAAGGATTGCGTTAAATCACCACTTAATTAGTATCAATTTTAATTAGAATCATTGGGGTACGTTACTATAGCCACAGCTGCTTTGAGGCCAGGTGGCCAAAGGTCCTCCACAAGTGTAACAATTCAATGGATTCACAGCACCCCTTTTGAAGTGCAGAAAAACAGTACCTTTTATTGTAGTATAGACATGTATAATGTGCAATAAGACTCTTCAATTTTTAAATAATCAGATCCAAGCATACCCATGTTCCACTAGTTATACAGTGTTTCTGCCTAAGCTGGTCTTCATTAGATAGGACCTGAATGTGTGGGCATATAGCATCCATCATCTCTATGCCTTGTTGTTCTTTAATCTTTAATAGATATGCATTAAAATAATTATCCTTTATATATAAAAAATTATCCTTTATATATAAAAATGGCCTCACACATATAGCCACTATACAAATATGCAACTGTATATGTATAATTACCCCGGTGTTAAAATCAGTACCTAAATACAAAAGCAAGTGGACAATGTCTAGCTAACACAGCAAAAAAGAACATTGTACCAAATACCTATTAGCAGGGAGAAGTGCCCCTATAAGAGGGAGGAAAATTTGGCCCAAAAATGGTCAAAACTCATGGTTCTGAAGACCTTGTCACAGAAAGACTCCGTTGCCCCATTGGACTAGTATATACCATATAATAGAAAAAGCATATCGCTATCACTATACTAGTATATCCAGATAGAGCACTCGCCCCGAAAAGGGCGACCCCACCTCTCTGCGACTCACCCTAAACTAACTAAATTATACAGTAACTTTACATAAAAGAAACACAGACATAAGTCCCGACCATTTCCCCAAGATATGGTTCATCAGGGATAATAATTAAACATTTTGTGATAGAGATGATGATGGTCCACTGATGGCATGATGAGGCCATAAGTAAGTGCCAGACAGTATATCACTTATATACCCACCCTATTAACCAAATAAACTACTCAGCCAATCCAAATGCCACTTTACTCACCAATGATACAGGAGTAAAGTCCTTGCACCATGCTCAATAGCAAAAACAAAGACGCCAAACACCACATGTTCCGCGCGCCTCCCGTCCGCCAAACCGGAGTGACAAACCCGGAAGTGGCAAAACTAAAGTAATTCACTTCAGCACTGCGCCCCAAATAGGGAACTAGATGGCGAAACGAGTGCAATGCCCAGCCCCCGGGTCCCCGCCGTGCAATAGAAACCAGTGCACACGCGCCCCATAGACAAGGGGGGCACCCCGGGCGCCCCAACTATACAGAAAAATACGTTGGACACAATAGCATAATGGTTGACCCCAAGGAAAAAGGAGGCTTATCATCAAGACTCAATATCGAAATACACAAGGTTACGTTAAATAATCCAATGGAATTAAAACTACCAATAGTTAAGGCTAAGTAAAATAAAGTGATGGGCATTAAGCAAAAAAAGAAAATAGAAATATTATATAAACTCTGACAGTATTGATAATAAAGAGACTATAACCAACACATGGTATGATATATCTCAACTGATTACCCTATCAACAGAATCCAAAGAAAAAGGACCAAAAAAACAAAACAAAAAAAAAAAAAAAAAAACTGAAATTATTTAAAAATATATAAAAAACACCAAATTGCAGGTTTTCATTAAGACCATCAGGGGTCTTTGTATGGGAAACTGAAAATCCACTCGGTTTCTTTTTTAAGCAGTTTGTATCCCAATCACCCTCGAGGTGATTTCCTCAGACCTCAATGATCGAAAATTTCAGGGTGTTGGATCATTATTATGACATTCACATAAATGTCGACTATCTGGTATCTCTCCTTATGCTAATGTCCCTAATGCTCGCCAACTCGTCTTTAAAATTTGTCCCCCTTAGTCTTTCCAAACATATCCTAACGGGCAAGTACAACTGCATAAATAAATGACTCCTTCACTCTTACAGTTGGAAAAATCTCTTTCACAAAATGACGATCTGATTAAAATCAGTGAAAGTCTTTGACTGCCAATAAATGGACATGCCACACAGTTGTCCCCCACCGAAAGGTACCTGGTGGTTTTTCGATCCAACCAGGTCCTGTTTTTTTAGGTGGACTATATAAACTATGCACCCGTCTATCCCTCAATGATCTTCCCTTTTCCCGAATGTAATCTGAGGAAAATCAGGGAGGACATCTTTTAAATCCTGATCTGACCTCAAGATACCCCAGTATTAGAAATACAGTCTCTAGCTAATTTCGTGGCCCTGATCAAAGTTTGCCAAAAATCCACATAGTTTGATTTGTGGGAACATGCTTGTTCTTGTCCACACCATTGAGCAGTTCTCGATCTATCACTTTCAAGGGCCTTGACAAATTCCTCATCAATTACTTTTTTCAGGGATAACCCCGATCCACAAAACCGGTTTTTTAAGGTCCCTTGCTTGGAACAAATAGTCTCCTTTCCTGGAGCAGTTTCTCCGAACTCGGAGAAACTGCCCCTTTGGTATACCCCTTTTTAAGGGTCTAGGATGGTAACTCTCCATGTTATCCATGTCAGCATTTATATTGATAACATCTGGGAAAGATTTGTGGGATGCTTTGCCGTCATTCATCAAGGACACTCCTGATTTGTTGAGAAGATTGGACGACTGACAGTTTGAGGACACACTTAACTCGCCTCCATTGATGTAGAGGCTCTCTATAGCAGCATTCCGCCCTGATTGTTGGGTGCGTGCTGTAAGGTAAATTTCCCTCTCTATTAGGGGTTATACATCTTAGAGAGCATAATCAATTTGTCCTACAGCTGCTTCGTTTCGTCCTGAACACAATTTTTTCATTTTTAATGGTAAGATCTTCCACCAGCTCATGGGGTACTGCTATGGGAAACCCGTGTGCTCCCTCGTACGCAAATTTATTCCTGGGCTGGTGGGAGGCTACCATTGTGTTTAGTTTACAAGAAACCCACCCCATACGGGATAATATTTCCCGGTTTGGGGTAGGTATATTGCGATATCTTAATTTGCTGTGAAATTGGGAACAGAGGCGTTTGAATGACTTTGTTGGGGAAGTCCTCAATATTAATAATGTGGGCATGAAATTCACTTCAGCTATTGATGACGTGTGCCTTCCTTTTTTGGATCTTTATTCATTAAAGATAAATCTGGCATCTACATACAAAAACCTTTCAGAAAAACCCAACCCGCGACTAATAGTCTCCTCCGGTGGAGAGTTACCATCCTTTGACCCTTAAAAAGGGGTATACCAAAGGGGGATTTTCTCCGAGTTCAGAGAAATGCTCCAGGAAAGGAGACTACACTCACCGCCACTTTTTAGGTACAAAACCTGTCCAACTGCTCGTTAACAACTTAATTTTCTAATCAGCCAATCACATGGTGGCAACTCAGTGCAATTAGGCATTGGTAAAACATGGTCAAGACAATCTCCTGCCAGTTCAAACCGAGGCATCAGTATGGGAAGAAAGGTGATTTGAGTGGGCCTTTGAACGTGGCATGGTTGTTGGTGCCAGAAGGGCTTGTCTTGAGTATTTCAGAAACTGCTGATCTCCTGGATTTTCACGCACAACCACTCTAGGTTTACAGAGAATGGTCCGAAAAAGAAAAAACATCCAGTGAGCGGCAGTCCTGTGGGCGGAAATGCCTTGTTGATGCCAGAGGCAAAGGAAAAATGGGCAGACTGGTTCGAGCTGATAGAAAAGGCAAACCCGTGACTCAAATAGCCACCCGTTACAACCAAGGTAGGCAGAATGAGCATGCTCCTGGAACGCACAGTACGGCGAACTTTGAGGCAGATGGGCTACAGCAGCAGAAGACCCAACCGGGTGCTCTCCTTTCAGCTAAGAACAGGAAACTGAGGCTCCAATTTGCCCAAGCTCATCCGAAATTGGACAGTGAAAAATTGGGAAAAACGTTGCCTGGTCTGATGAGTCTCGATTCTGCTGCGCATTCGGATGGTAAGTCAGAATTTGGCGTCCAACAACATGAAAGCATGGATCCACCCTGCCTTGTATCAACGGTTCAAAGGGTGGTGGTGGTGGTTGTCATGGTGGTGGGGAATATTTTCCTTGGCACTCTTTGGGCCCCTTTGGTACCAATTGAGCATCGTTGCAACACCTTATTGAATCTATGCCACGAAGAATTGAGGCAGTTCTGAAGGCAAAAGGGGGTCCAACCCGTTACTAGCATGGTGTACCTAATAAAGTGGCCGGTGAGTGTATTTGTTCCATGCAAGGGACCTTAAAAAACGGTTTGTGGATCGGGGTTATCCCGAAAAAGTCATTGATGAGGCATTTTAAGGCACTTGAAAAGTGATTTGATCGAGACGCCTCAATGGTAGTGGACAGAACAGCAAGTTCCCCAACAAATTAAACTATGCGGATCGTTGGCAAACTTTGATCAGGGCCACAATTTCGGAGAGACTGGTATTTCTAGATATGGGGTATCTTGAGGTCAGATCAGGATTTTTAAAAAAATGCCCTCCCTGATTTTCCTCAATTACATTCAGGAAAGGAAGATCATTGAGGGATAGACTGGTGCATAGTTATATAGTCCACCTAAAAAACCAGGGACCTGGTTGGATCGACAACCACTAGGTACCTTTCGATGTGGGGGAACCCCTGGTGTGGCCATGTCCATTTATTGAGCAGTCAAAGACTTTCACTGATTTTAAAATCCAGATCGATACATTTGTGAAGAGAGATTTTTCCAACTGTAAGAGTGAAGGAGTCATTTTATTTATGCAGTTTTACTTGCGTTAGGATATGTTGGAAAGACTAAGAGACAATTTAGAAACAGTTGGGGAGCATCTAGGGGACATTCAGCAAAAGAGAGATACACCGATAGCTCGAAATGTATGTGAATTTTCATAAAAATGATCCAACACACCTGAAATTTTTCGATCTTGAGGTCATGAGGAAATCACCTCGAGGGGGTGATTTTGGGGGACAAGACTGCTTAAAAAAAAACCGAGTGGATTTTCAAAAATTACATACTACGACCCCTGATGGTCTTAATGAAAACCCTTTCAATTTGGCTGTTTTTTTATAATATTTTTTCATAATTTCAGTTTTTTTTTTTTTTTTTTTTTGTTTTTTGGTCCTTTTCTTTGGATTTCTGTTGATAGGGTAATCAGTTGAGAATATCATACCAAAGTGTTGGGTATAGTCTCTTTATTATCAATACTGTCAGAGTATTTTAATATTTCATATCTTTTTTTGTCTTTACTGCCCATCACTTTATTTTACTTAGCCTTAAACTATTGGTAGTTTATATCCATTGGATTATTTAACGTAACCTTGTGTACTCGATATTGAGGTCTTGATGATAAGCCTCCTTTTTTTCCTTGGGTCACCATTATGCTATTTTTGTCCAACGTATTTACTGTATAGTTTGGGGGCCCCAAGTGCGCCCCCTTGTCTATGGGGCGCGTGTGCACTGGTTTGCTAGTTGCGCGGCGGGGAGACCGGGCGTCTGCGCATTTTGCCCCTCGTTTCGCCAGTTAGTTTCCCATTTGGGGCGCACGTGCTGAAGTGAATTACTTTAGTTTTGCCACTTCCGGTTTGTCACTTCCGGTTTGGCGGAACGGGAGGCGTGCGGAACATGTGGTGTTTGGCCCTCTTTGTTTTGCTATTGAGCATGTGCAAGCCTTTAACTCCCTTATCATTTGGTGGGTAAAGTGGCATTGGATTGTGAGTAGTTTTATTTGGTTAATAGGGGTGGGTATATAAGTGATAAAACTGGTCTGGCACTTACTTATGGCCCCCTCATGCCATTCACGTGGACCATCATCATCTCTCATCAACAGATTGTTTAATTATTATCCCTGATGAACCATATCTTGGGGAAACGCGTCCGGAAATTAATGTCTGTGTTCTTTATGTATGTTACTGTATAATTTAGTTAGTTAGGGGAGTCGCAGAGAGGTGGGGTCACCCTTTTTGGGGCGAGTGCTCTATCTGGGATAGTACTAGTATAGGATAGCGATAGTGTTTTATTTATTATATGGTATATACTGGTCCAATGGGGCAAAAAGGAGTCTACTGTTTACAAGGTCTTCCCGAAAAAGTGAGTTATTTGACCCCACATTTTCCTCCCTCTTATAAGGGCACTTCTCCCTGCTAATAGGTATTTGGTACAATGTCTTTTTTGCTGTGATTAGCTAGACATTGTCCACTTGCTTTTGTAAATTTTGGTACTGATTACACCGGGTACTTTATAAAATAATACAGTTGCATAATTTGTATAGATTTGGGTATATGTGTGAGGCCATTTTTATATATAAAGGATAATTATTTTAATGCATATCTATTAAAGATTATTGCTTTAGGAATTTTTCTTTTGATCTGTGAGACGGTTTTCTATATTCCTATTATTATCTCTTTTTTCTGTGACTTGTTGTTCTTTAACCACACTTTTAAGATCTATCTGATAAAGGTTGACTTGAGCCGATGTTGTCTAACTAATGGACCATGAGATTGTTTATATCTGTGCAAAAATTGAAGAGTTGTATTGCATACTATAATTGTGTATGCCAATAAAAGCTATTGTTTTTCTGCACTATAAAAGATGTGCCACGGATCTGTTCTATTTTGATAATGTGGCTGTAGTGTTTCCAACGAGGTCCCGAACTCACAAATATGGAGTGTGTCACTCTTCCTCTAACCACTATTCAGGTGTAAAACATTTCTATGTGGAGATAAAGCAAGGTGGTAGTTTTCTGCTATCTAGCTCGACTATGTTGGTTCTCCTTTGCATAGAAGATTTGACACTAGGATAGGACACTACTCTGCATCCTTTCGTTGTGGTTTACATTGAAGTAGTTCTACTGCTATATGGATTACCACAGTTCAGCTTTTTGTCACTGAATTGGAGGGTAACAAGGAAGGGTAGAGTAGCAATCTGTTCCAAAACTTCAAGAATAGATTTAATCACAAATTTGATACAATTTTGGCTCATTGACATTTTCAATGTGAGGCTCTATCATTTATTGTTATGCTCAAGTTAGACACTCCAGTTTATAGAAATCTCCCAGATAGAGCACCAAAGGTGGTCTGCCTGATATGGTATCGATCCATAATCATGGACTAATACAAGTGTTATTTTTTGACTTGTCTTAAAAAGATAGTAGAAGAGAAATTATACAACCCTTTAAAGTGGGTCATAGGTGCAAGATAACAGAAAGTTTTCTTAAGGCTACTAACATCAAGGCCACCTTAAACGGTACAAAGAGAAAAGAGGTGCAACAACGAATCTGAAAAAAGATTGCTGTTGGTGATGAACAGTAACACTTTGGGTGACATGTCCCAACACGGCAACGCCAGTTTTTTTGGTCTATTTTGCGCCAAAACCACTTTTGATGCCATATTCTTGTTGTAAATTAACTGTCGTACACCAAAATTAGGCGCATTATACACTGGGCACGACACTTTGTAATGCACCTAAATATGGTGCGCTGTGCGCCCCTGTCGCACACTGCGCCTATTGAGGCGCATTACATATATTATGCCCCTCCGTCGGGCAATGCGCCTCAATAGGCACATTACATCTACTACCAATGATATGCCATGTGCCACAAGTTGCGCAATGCGCCTTTTTTAACGCGAATCGCCTTTTTGGCACATTGCGCCTCTTTAGGTGCAATGCGCCTTTTAAGGCGCATTAAGTTTTCTATGAAAGGTATACAGTACCTGACGCCAGATTTTTGGAAGGATCGGACTTTCGGGCCACTTTACACTGATTTAATCCACTTAAAACTAGCGTGGAAACGCCACTTTTCTGACATCTCGCCCTTTGTATCATGCAATAAATTGGAAGAGTCTGAAAAACATGTTGTAGGTAAGAGAGAGAGAGAGAATACTATTCTTAGTATAATATAAATGTCATTGTGAAAAAGAGAAAATCATTCATATATAGTAAGCAGGAATTTACTTAGGAATTTCCTCCCAGTATTCAATGTCGTCTGTTGCTTCTCTATTTATAAATCTATTTCTATTCCCGTTTATACGATCTTATACTTCAACGTCATTGACACCAATCTTGTTGGGTCAATTCAATTACTGCACTTTTCCACCATCCTCCATTACAAATACATGTCTGCTTTATACCTAGTTTTCCTCTTGTCGCTACTCTATCTATACTGCAAGATTTTCTAGGTTTCATCTATACAGTTTATCTATACAGGCACACTGATCAAGTTATATCGGAGTCTTTTTATACATTTTCTATATGTTGATTATTTTGTTCCAGTTATTCTGGTAGTTCTTAATTGAAGCCTACTTCAGAGCTGACCACTGACAGTTATGTTGGACCTATGGGAACAAGAATAATTGGTCCCATTGTAACAAAATAAATATCTGCTATTCCCCATGATGATCATTTTGATATCATCACTAATTTTTAGCAATATCACACTGTGCTATAGATTATGAAATAAATGTAAGTTTGGTTCTTAGTCATTGTTACTGATTATTATAATCATCAAAAACATTCATTAGATCTGTATTTTTATGCACCTCAGATTATTATTTTATAATTGCCAACTATGGCTACAACAAGACAATAGCAACAAACTTTGCATGCAAAGGAAATCTAGGTTTAGAGACTGTGCTCAATTATTTAGCTACTTTTACGATATACAGTATTAGATTCAATATATTGATATTTTCTATCACCAATGAGGTAAAATACGCATAACAAGCTGAAAAAGAGCAAAATATTAAATATAATCAAAATAATCACTGTGTGGAAAGTTATAACCGAAATCTCAATAAACCAGTAAAAGTAAGATGCCTCCTAGTTTCAAAGTTGTCAAGTGTAAAAAATTAGTGTTCTTAATAGTACCTCTCCCACTTTTCTGCAGTTTCTCAGTAGTTCTGTGTGTATTTGACATATAGGAAACAGCTCTGTGTAAATCTCAGCAGTTTTTTAAGGTAGTTTTTGAAGCCACACCTCTTTCATACTGCCTCCCAATGCTCTCAACATGAGATAGGAAACAAAGGGTATGCACTGAGACTCTGATTGAAAGGAAGGAGGATCATATTGTTGTGCTTGTAGCTTTACAGGTCAAAAAGAAACCATTTTCAAACAGTAAATGCTGCTGCTCAGCTGCAGAGAAGAGAGGTACATACAACACAGGAAAATCACAAATTACGTCAGAGCACATCAAGTGGAGATGAATAAAGATTCAGGCAAGTCCTTTTGGTTCACTGGAGAGCCCCTTTAAAGGCCAGCCACTTGAGACAACTTTTTCTAAAAGTTCTCTCTCTCAACCCTTAAATATACATGCACTCTTGGCTCACCTGAGAGTGCCTGTATTCTGAATAGAAGGAGGGAAGATAGCCATTGCCAAACACCTCTGACAACTGCTTATCTAATGTAAAAAAAGAAAAGATTTGGACATTTTGGAATCTAAGGTAGACATGTATGATCGGGTTTTTCACCCTTTTCTGGAGTAAAATGCACCTAAGTAAGCAGTCTACGATGTCTAATGCACCTAATGAATGTGTTAGGCGCATTGTTCATAAGACTTGACATTTTCTACTGCGCCTAACATGAGTGGCGTTCTGGGGGCGTCGCTCCACACTCGTAATATTAGACATATATATGAATGTGGTTCGGCAAAACTAGGTGCATTACTGCTTGAACAGGCAGACCTATTTAAATGTGGTCAGTCTGAGCCCGAGGAGTCGAAGTGGAGCTAGATTTGCTATTAGTGAAAAAATGTCCAATATTTCTCAACTTACACCAGTACAATAATAATAAGTAATCTATGATAATTGTCAAACTATATAAATTTAAATAATTTAAATTTAATAAATTTTTTTTATCATATAAAATTAATATAAAAATATATAATATCCCAAAATATAAAAATATCTCCTATAAAATACATTTAAATTTAATAGAATCTAAAACTAGTTTTACATTAAATAACCCACTGATGTTGTTGTTCACATTTTACAATTTTTAATACATTAAATTTGAAATGTATTTTTGCTGCTCTCACCCTTCATTCTACATACAAGAGCCAGCACACCACAGGCCTGGCTGGGACCTGTGGTTCACCAAGCAAGATCACTACCATAGTTTTTATTAACTGACAGGCTATTCTAATGACTTTTCTTTTATTTCCAGCCTATCTATAGCCTTTATACACTACTGTTCAAAAGTTTGGGGTCAACCAGACAATTTTGTGTTTTCCCTGAAAACTCATACTTTTATTTATCAAATGAGTTGCAAAATGAATATAAATATCGTCCAGACATTGACAAGGTTAGAAAAAATAATTATTTGAAATAATAATTTTCTACTTCAAACTTTGTGTTCGTCAAAGAATGCTCCCTTTGCAGCAATTACAGCCTTACAGACCTTTGGCATTCTAGCTGTTTATTTGCTGAGGTAATCTGGAGAAATTTCACCCCATGCTTCCAGAAGCCCCTCCCACAAGTTGGATTGGCTTGATGGGCACTTTTTGTGTACCATACGGTCAAGCTGCTCCCACAACAGCTCAATGGGGTTGAGATCTGGTGACTGTGCTGACCACTCCATTACAGATAGAATACCAGTCTCCTGCTTCTTCCCTAAATAGTTTTTAATTTGGAGATGTGCTTTGGGTCATTGTTCTGTTGCAGGATGAAATTGACTCCAATCAAGCGCTGTCCACAGGGTATTGCATGGCGTTGCAAAATGGAGTGATTGCCTTCCTTATTCAAAATGCCTTTTAACTTGTACAAATCTCCCACTTTACCAGCACCAAAGCAGCCCCAGACCATCATATTACCTCCACCATGCTTGACAGATGGCGTCAGGCACTCTTCCAGCATCTTTTCAGTTGTTCTGCGTCTGACAAATGTTCTTCTGTGTGATCCAAACACCTCCAATTTTGATTCGTCTGTCCATATCATTTTTTCCAATCTTCCTCTGTCCAATGTCTGTTTTCTTTAGCCCATATTAATCTTTTTCTTTTATTAGCCAGTCTCAGATATGGCTTTTTCTTTGCCACTCTGCCCTGAAGGCCAGCATCCCGGAGTCACCTCTTCACTGTAGATGTTGACACTGGCGTTTTGTGGGTACTATTTAATGAAGCTGCCAGTTGAGGACCTGTGAGGCGTCGATTTCTCAAACTAGAGACTCTAATGTACTTGTCTTGCTGCTCAGTTGTGCAGCGGGGCCTCCCACTTCTCTTTCTACTCAGGTTAAAGCCTGTTTGTGCTCTCCTCTGAAGGGAGTAGTACACACCATTGTAGGAAATCTTTAGTGTCTTGGTAATTTCTCGCATGGAATAGCCTTCATCTCTCAGAACAAGAATAGACTGTCGAGTTTCATATGAAAGTTCTCTTTTTCTGGCCATTTTGCGAGTTTAATCAAACTAACAAATGTAATGCTCCAGATTCTCAACTAGCTCAATGGACGGTCAGTTTTATAGCTTCTCTAATCAGCAAAACTGTTTTCAGCTGTGCTATCATACTTGCACAAGGGTTTTCAAGGGTGTTCAAAATATCCAATAACTTTCTCACACAGTTAGCAAACACAACATACCATTAGAACACTGGAGTGATGGTTGTTTGTTTGAAATGGGCCTTTATACACCTATGTACTTATTGCATTAACAACCAGACGTTTGCTGCTAGAATGGTCATTTACCACATTAACAATGTATGGAGTGTATTTCTGATTCATTTAATGTTAGCTTCATTGAAGAAAAACTGCTTTTCTTTAAAAAATAAGGAAATTTCTAAGTGACACCAAACTTTTGAAAGGTAGTGTACATGTTAGATGCATTAGGCCGCGGAATAGAGTGAAAGCAAAGAGCCATGTTTTGTAGTCTCACACAAACTTTTAAACTCTTTTTTTCTGAAGAAGAACATGATAGTAAATGAAACTGAAGGAGGCAAAAATAACAGGCTCAGTTCTACCTTGAACACTGACAATGTCTGTCGCTGGAATAACTCTTGTGATTCTTCTCTTCTTTACTCCTATCAGCCTTTTGATTTGCTGTTCCATCAGACTAGTAATTTTTGCATGGAAGTTTATATGCACAGAAATAGCATTCAATTATACATTGTCGTTATTAGTAGGTAGAATCTGCTACACATCCTATTTTCTCTCCAGCTATGCGTTGATGTGATTTGTGGTATGTTCACATCAACTCCTCACATAATTATGGTGCAGTTCATTCAATGTTCCAATGTCGTGGACTGTTGTCATTGTCATTGATAGAGAACTCAGATTCCTACTTCTTAGGAAGATGTAGTGCTAGATCATGACAAAGGAAGCAAAGAACCATGATAAGGTGGATGACATGGCCTTTATTTATTTGTTTACAATGACTCCTTTGCAGTTATCAGTGTCTCAAGCTCCTGGAGAGATGGCTTCAATTTCAAATTTAAAACATGGATCAAGCAATGTTACCAACACATATTCTCTGTCAAACTTGTCAGTCGCTCTTGAGGCTGTAAGCTGCTCAAGAGCTATGTATTCTATCAATGTTACTGCCATAGTATATCTGTTTTTTCCTATACTATATTTTTGATGTGTTCCTGCAAGAAAATGTGTAGATGTCAGAGGCACGGAAAGTATTGCATGATTATCATCATTACCACACTGTGGTATAGATGTTGAAGTAAGTCCTGATGATGCCTTTCTCCATGACCTCCACCTTTGAAGCAATTTATATCTGAAGATCATTGCCAGATTTAAAAATATAACACTGCCCGCTGAATATATATTTGCCTATGGTTTTATGCCTATAGGAAAATGAGAGATAAACAAGTATAGCGAGAGCAATGTTTTAAAAGTTGACCTATTAAAGAGATGGATCATAATATTGTTATCCCGTTACAATGTGCATCATGAAGTCCACGTGTATCTGTTAGGCTGCTTTCTCCATTAGGTTGATTATTTTCAGTTACAATTAATCAATATTTTACCCATCTCATTCAGAATATGGGTCTCGGCTACACATAAAGAGTATGCTATACCAGCTCACGGAATAAATGCAATAAAAGGGATTGGAGGTACTGTAGATGAATGAGCATGGTGTAATTGTGATGCACAATCATACCCTTTACTTTTTTCTTCTGAGTGACATGATACTTGTCAATACAGATTGTTTCTTCTCTCATGAACATGAAATGTTCTCTTGTCAACCTGGATAGTATGGCTGACATACAGTGACATACAAGGCTTTTTCTTTGTAAAAGCTCCCTCATCAAATTGACCTAAACTACAAGAGAAGTTTTAGTTGCTTCCCGCTTTCTACTCTGTCACAACCTTTTGCTCTCACCTAGTTGAAGACCAGCTACAATTAGTTTTTATTGGCATTTTGAAATCATTATAAGTAAGAAATATTGATCCAATTAAGTAGCATTTGGAGCTGTAATAGCTGCATCTCATTTGGGTTTTAATGTGCTGAATTGAATACTACAAAGACATTTCTCTTCTTTCTTAATTCACAAGCAATTTTCTGAACAGTTTGTGGGTGTGAGAAATGTAATGAAACGAGTTATGTTTTTTGCATTTTTAATTTGTCTTCTACATATTTTATATTTTGCCGTCACTTAACACTATGCATCAAACTTTGATGAACTTTTTCATGTGAAAATAATACAGTAGGAAGCCTAGGACCATGAAGTGTTTCGTTTCAGTTTGGGTTGGTCATATGATGTAGAGTATTTCCACGGTCATAAAAACATAATTTTTATAAAAACTTAATTATTGCTCCTCTTAAAGGAGATTTGTGAGGTGGCAGTATTTACTCATTCCTGCTCCACTAGTTCCATACGTTTTTTACCTTCTACTTCTCCCCATTTGTTATCAGGGGTATTAGCTATGGCACCAATGTGGTCATGGACTCCAAGACAGGCAAGTGGGCTGTCTCCACCACATAGTTGTAAACTGTGGAGTTTCATACCCCCTTAGCAGTTGTGGCAGCCCTCTTAACAATGCATATGCTTTTTGCAAACTGTCAAAGGAATGACCACCAATAATCCATTGGCTCTGCACAATTCAGAATAGAGAGAATACCCATTTGACAATCTGAAAGTTTATTAGTGTATGAGTCCCAAAACTAATGGCACTGATTGCTCAGGGGACTAAATGAGACAAAAATAAAAAGCTGTGTAGTTAGTGGAACTCATAGCTGCTGCTAGCTCTATTTGTCAGAGGATCTCACTGATTCTCTTACATTTTGCAGTACAAAATTTACATCTCAGGAGCCTATAGACACTGGAGCCTTAGGCAGCGTCCCCACAGCAGTGGACAAATACCGGTCGGTTTACCCGGCCGATATTTGTCCGGAATGCAGCTTCCCGTGGGGGGGATGGTTTTTCTCCGTGATGAGCGGAGAAGAGCCCTCCCCCCTCCCAATGAGGTGTTCATATTCCGTCCGGTAGCCGGATGGAAGAATGAACATGCTCAATGTCTTTTGAGCGGCCCGCAGGCGGAAAAACCACTGGGCGGAAAACCCATGCAGTGGGGACTGCTGCACGGGTTTTCCATAGAGCACAATTGTGCTCATTTTCAGCCGTTTTTTCAGGCAATCTGCAAAATCGCAAACCTGCTGAAAAACCGGCCGAAATCCCTTGCCGTGAGGACATGCCCTTAGACTGCACATCAAGTACACAACAAAGCAGAACATTGTGGTGTACTTCTTAAAACATTGAACATTCTTGGTAGGCCATTTTCCCTACCTTGGTGCTCTCCTCTTACTCTCATAGTTCCTAATTAACATACAAATGCACATAATATGCATATAAATATGTACAGGTCAGATATGTAGATTTTGCCTTTACCTGTCTTCTTCCACCAGTGCCAACTATAGCGTTACTGTGACTATAGGTTAGCAAGAAAAGGGAAGGCATTTCCTAGTGCAATATCATCAAGCACTATGTGGATAATCTTGTTCCATCACCTTCTGAGGTCATGCAACTGAGACACAATGCTCTTCAGTCTTGTCAGTATTCTCTCTGGTTTTGGTTAGTAGCCTCCAACTCGATCCCTTTGGTTCCAAATAGACAGCAGTATGATCCGGCACTCTGAGCTCCACTGCAGAACAATAGTGTTGGGATAAACAGCACTGAACTCGGCCAACACACCGCTTTATTTTTTTATAAATGGTGTTTCATTGATAAATTAATTTCTCAGAGAATCTGATGGTGTGAAAACACATGAACATGTGAACATGTGAACAACACAGGTTGTTCTAATTTTAATTTATCAATAAAACATCATTTATCAAAAATAAACAAGTATGTCGGCCGAATCCAGTGCTGTTTATCTCCACACTGTTTCCGCTGGAGGAGAGCTGGTTAAGCGTAATATAGATCAATTCAGCCCTGCATTTATGTAAAGATAAAAGTAGTTTAAGATGAAAGAAAGCGACTGAAAACCGATTGGCTTTTTTGATACTGATACAATACTGTAAAGCTGAACTAATAATGTTGCATTATTGATCCTTATGGGAGACATGATATTTGAGTATATAACATGGATTTTGTTCAATAGAGAAGGGTCTCTTTAAAATGACATACATGTCATCATGTCAGAACATTTATCAAGATGGATCAATAATTTCTAACATGGACCACTGCTATAAGTAAAGATATGTCCCAAATCAGTTGTTAAGCACTAATTCCTCGACTGAGGCTATAGGGTGTGGATAACTTACTGGATACATTATTCTGTGCTAGTAAACAAACTATCCTATCCTTTTAACCAAAATATTCCTCCCTTTCCCAATTTTTCCTTACCAAACTGCAACAAGTGCTATCAAAGGAAAATAGGACATTTTGTGCTCTGTTAAATATTTGCTCCTGAAGAACCACTTTAAATAACCATTTTATATGACGTACCATAAATTACTGTATCACAAGTTATTAAGTGGGTGCCTGCTGTATAATTTTAAAATATTCTGAAGAGTTGGTCATACATTTTTTCTTGATTAGGGACCTTGATAGGTGTTTGCAAGTGTCTTTGAGAAATCTTATATATTTTTACTCTTTGTAATAAATCCTTTCACATAAACAGGCAAAATGCAAATATCAGAATTGACTATATCAATAGAGAGTCTTGAACTTTATGGTAATGATCTCATAAAAAGTGGGGGAAGAAGTGCAAAGGAATATTGAATGCTTTCAAGTGTGAAACACCTAATAACATAACCTGTAATGACACTTTTTATTAATATAATATAAACTGAAACCACTGTGGAACAAAGGTATGTTTAATGAATGTGCTAAATGAGAAAATATGGGGGGAAGATAAGGAAGGATCCAGACATGCCTAATAATGTCATAAACAATGTGCTAAACACTGGGCTGCTTTATAGAAGGGGAAATAGAGTAATTTCCCTTTACCTAGAACATTTATGGGTATTGACCACCCATGCAGAGCATTGGCTCCCCGATATTGTGTGGCTGATGATGATTGATTCCTGTGGTTCTATTACAGTGGTCCCTCAACATGCCACATTAATTGTTTTTGTGGGAGCCATTGTATGTGGAATACATTGTATGTTAATAACATAGCTTTGTGGAAAACTTAAAATTGGTTCTGAAGCCCCCAAAATATCAACCCAACATATTACAAAATTAAGATGAAAGAAAATTAAGTAGATAACAAATACAGGTAAAGCAAGTCCATACATATAACAGTCTCAAAGAGCTGCAGGAAGCTGAAAATCACTTTCTGTTTTGAGAATAGGAGCATCTTTGCACCTTGTACTTGATAGACAGTGTCCCAAAAAAAAAGAAAATAGGGCCGCCCCAATGAAACCACTAATCCAGGCACATGCAAAGAGCAGTTCAGGACACATAGTACTGCACTGTACTGTAGAGAGTCTCTACTAGAGCGCCAATCAAGTGCATACACTTTGGTTGGATTTTCCCGTCAATCACGTGCTGCAGATCAGCAGCATCTATGACATTGTATGGTGAATGTAGTTTTAAGGCTCAAAATGACAGAAAAGAACATTGTATGTTCAAAATATTGTATCCTGAGGCTGAGTAAACACTGGTGATTGTATTTAGGCACTTGGTAATGTTACCATATGTCTCTGTTGTTTGGTACTTTGCTTTACCCATGAGGGTTATACATTGAATCTAAATGCTACTCACTAAACAGTACCTTATATGAAAATGCTGCTCAGGGTTGCATTTTATCTAACTTGTTGTGGTCCTGTACTATACAGACACTATTGCTCAATTATAAAATTGTAGTTTATCAGCATAGGGTTGAGTGTGTTTCCATGCTTGGTGAATGAGAGAGAGAAGCTGAATATTTTTAGCTAATGTGTCTGAAAATACTGGGGAAATATGTAACAGATTTATGAACATAAAATTTTATACTTTCTTTTTGAGAAGCATATGAATCTACAAAGTCAAGAGCCCTGTACCTAAGGACTCAAATTCTTTGAAAACCTTGTATAGATTTATCATTTCTGTTATCTGCGGCACTGTTCATCCTGGTCTTCCTAGTTCACGAATACAATCACAAAAGTGCATTAAAAGTGCATTAAAAAGTGCATGCACTGCATAAGGAGAAAAAGACTCAGCAAAATGTAATTCTGAATAAGAATTCATACTGAAATGTCAATTTGGTTTGTGTAAAATGGATACTATTGCTTTTTGCCAATTATCATCCTTTACCTGTGTACTTAATAAAGATAAGTCAGGAACTGCCAAAAGATTAGATATGATTTAAACTTGTTAACTTTTATTTCCAGATAATTATCTTTTTATGGGGAGATACCGGAGGCTAATTCACCATAAATAATACATGAAAAAATACACATTAATTCTACAAATATTCATAGGTATTTATAAAAACAAAAAGAAATATATCATATGTGTATGTTATTGTAGAAAGTATCTGCATCCAGTGTTGCATTTTTTTCTCTACACATTTTTTTCTTTTTGGTTAAGGTGCTGCAAAAACACAGTTAAATTTTATTCTCAAAGCCAACCTTGCTTCCTTTGAATAGAGCTAGAATGGATGCAGAAATCATGAAGAGAAAGTATTTATTCAATATCAAAGTCTCCTTTTTACAGACTCACTTAATTTCCCAGGTGGACGCTTTTAAAATTGGCAAAACAGGCTTTACCAACAAAGAACAATACATGACAAGAATAAGCTGAGGAGTGCAATCTCACAGTTAGGCAAGCATGCTATCAGAACAAGGCACTGCATCAGCTTGCAAGCTGTCAGAAGTACATCCACAAAAAAATAGAACATTACACAAGTCAGAGACATACTCCAGGTTTGGCATTAGAAAACTCAACATGGTTTTATTTCACTACAGTAACTCTATGTAGTCTTGAAAATAGCTAGTTGTGCTGGAACAAAAGGAAAGGCAGAGAAAAAAGAAAAAAGGTAGAGGGAAGAAAGAAGAGAAAGATGGGAGGAAAGAAGAGAAAAAGGAATAGAGGCAGTGGTAAATCGAAGGAGAAAAGAATGGAAGGAAAGATGGGAAATAAGGAAGGAACAGAATGTAAATCATATAGAAAAGGAAGAAGGGAGGAAGGAACGATCCAGTTGCAAAAGGAAGAAAGGGATGTACAGAAGAAAAGGAACAATGAAGGAAAGAGAGTAAGGGATAGATGTGGTGGGAAGGAAGATTTATGGAGAAAAGAAAGGAGGAGTGGAAGGAGGGGTGACAAACAAAGGAAGGAATGGAGGTTAGGTCATAAAGAATGAAGAGAGAGAAGAGCCATGGGGAAAAACAGATGGAAGGGATGCATGAAAAGGAAAGAACAATGATGTAAGGACATAAAGTAAATGAGAGATCAAGAAATAGAGGCAGTGGAAAGGAAGATAGAAGGAAAAAAAGAGAGGAAGTAAGGGTAAACAAAGAATAAATTAATGAAAGGTAGATCACATAGAAGAGAGAGAAAGAAGTGAGTAACCAAGGGAGTATGAATGTAAGGAAGGGTTATACAGAAGTAAAGGGACAAGAACGTAAGAATAGAGTAAGGAATAGAGGCAGTGGGGAGGAATTTAAAGAGATAAAAGAAATAGTGGAAGGAAGGGTGGGAAACAAAGAGGGAAGAAATGGAATGTAGGTCATATAGAAGAGAAAGAAGGAAGGAAGTAACCATGGAGATACAAAAGAAGGGAAGGGATGTACACAAGAAAAGAAACAATGGTGTAAAGATAAAAGGAAAGAAGAGAAGGAGAGAGGAATTGAAAAGTAGAACACATCTGGCAACATAAATATTGTAGACTATATATTTAAGTAAAAAGCAATACTGTTTATAACTGGTTTTAAAATTGCTGTCTTTTGAGGAAATATCCAATAACATTTAGTTTAATTAAAGTAACTTCTCTGAGGTACTGATTCATTGTAATAAAAGTAATGAGTCAGCGTAGAAAGGATTCTTTACAGTAAGAGTTGCAAAGCTGTGAAATATGCTACTATAATTCCCTTAAAAATGAACATCCATATAATTAATGATATCAAATGTTCTCTTAAAAGAAACATATATCAGGGATGGCTATTTTTCTTTTTGGAAGGCAAAAATGTTCACTGCAGTCATTAACTGGGAATATTCATATACCCCAAAGCCCTATTACTGGTTCCTCTTCTGCTTTTGGGAAATGTTGATCTTTAAAGCTAGTCGAAAAACGTGCATTTATTTCTAGCATTACAATTATTATAATATTTATAGTTAAATAGAAGTAGTAGTAATAATAATACTAATAATAACAACACTACCACTTTTCCGTGTAGACTAATAGAATTCAGAAACCAGGCATTATAAAAGGCATTTGCATTTTCTCAGATAAACAAAAACTGTCATCTCACTTGGCAAATACGTCCCCACACATTAATTATCAGGATTCTAGTACAAAATGCCTATTCAGCAGTTAATTAGCATGCACAACACCATTGGCTCATGTACTGCACATATGTCAGAAAGACCAAGTTTGGCCATAGACCAGTATTTTGCTTGAAAGAATATGCAGCTGATTTGGAAAACCTCTCACTGAATTAAATTTTTTTGTTTACTACATAATAATTCTGTATACCCTAAAACCAGATGAAGCAATTTAGCATGCAATGTATTTATCCATGAATAGTAAGAGTCATCGTGGCTCATTAATTCTATAGGTGTTCTTAAAATATTGCACAAAGCAGTACGTAGTCCAGAGAATCTACCTCCTATACCAATAGCTAATATGCTGCACATAAAATAATAATTTAAAGAAGCATTCCAGCATTTTTTGCCCATATAGTGCAGAGTATGTTACTACTATAGTATAATGTAGAAGCTCTTTTGCATGCCTTGCCTATATCTGTTTTAGTTCATGTTCCATACATTGACGGCCCACCATTTAGGCTCCTTTCTTTCTGATAGTTTTCTCAATGCCATTTTACTCTATGTCCTGTGTGCAGAATCTCCAGTGTATTTCTATGAGATGGAACCACACACGGCTTCCCTTTGCCTCCTGCTTGTAAAAGCTGACAGAAATAAACCTATCAAGTGAAAGGCAGAAGATGCATCTCACAGAACATATACACTGGACTGCCAGCCAACAGATAGCAGAGGCAGGCTGTCCGTAAATACGCCCGAAAATACATCCGTATTTTCCATTGGCATCAATTCTTAGCTAATTGTTCATTATTTTAGGCTGATTTGGTGATGTATTTGCCGACGTAACTACGTCCGTAAATACGAACTGTAATAACCTGTGGGAACATAGAAATCCTGCTTGGAGGACCACAGGTCCCAGCAAGACCTGTGCTGTGCTGGCTCTTGCTGTATATACTAAATAGAATAAAAGGTGAAAGAAGCAACATCTTAAATTTTTGGTATTAAAAAAGCCAAAAATTAACATCAGTACAACATCATCATTGGCTTATTAATGTAAAATTAGTTTAATTTTCGCCGTATTTTTAAGACCTTTTATAGCTGATATTTCTTTCTTTGGAGATCTTATATATATTTCCTTTAATTTTAAATGATCAACTTTTTCAATACATTGAAATCGTTTTTTTATACAGCTTTGATATTTATCTTTATTAATTAATTAATTTTATAGACCACTCATTTTTATTAGTTTACTGTTGTAACAGTAGTCCTAGAGCACATTTTGCCCTATTACAATAAGTTCTAGCTTCATTGCGCCTCCTCCGACTCAGGTAGACCATATTTAACTAGGTCTGCCTGTCAGAGCTGTAATGCGCCTCACTTTGCCGACCGGCATTCCTACATGCGTCGGAGAATTCGAATCTGGTGCGTCCAGCCCCAGAGCGCCCACAGTACGCCCGAATAACGCCCCATCATGTTAGGCGCATTACAAAGTGGCGAAGCTTGCGCCTAACATCGCATTTGAGCGTCCGACAACGGAGTCGGCAGTGAGGCGCAGTATACGCCTGAAAACAGGCGGAAAGCCCGATCATACATGTCGCCCTATATTTTGCCAGCAATATTACCCGGCTACAAGGCTGGCCTTGTTTTTTTTGTTTTTTTAAAGTAGAATTATCCAATGAAGGTATACATAACTAGGGTCGATTATACAAAAAATATTTAGCATTTAACTCCCAGGGTTTACACTTTTCTAGACAAGCATAAATCTAATAGGCATCTGTTTGCAATAATACTATTTATGTTTTAAGCTGAATATACTCTACATGATATCTAAACTGAAGAACAACCGCTAAATACAGATATATATAAAATATTTGAAGTTTTTTTTTTGTGCTAAGAGCATTTTCAATCACTTCAGAGGTTGACACGTAGGCTTCTTATCATACATAGGAATAAAATACCACATGGAACATTCATTAGTGAGAAGGATAAATATGTTTCAAGCTAAAAACAGATTGGATTATATAATACAGATGCCAAGCATATTTATCATGAAAATAATGCCTTCTGTGGCCTAATTAAAAGTGCAGTCATTGTAACTCTGTTTAAAAACATCTTTTACTTGACATCATAAAAAATAAAGCACTTTTAATTATACATTAAATAACCAGTGGGTTATATTTCAATATTTTATAAATAATATAGAGTTAACATTTTATTGAAAATAGCTGTGTGTGATTATAAGAGTCTTTTTTTCTGAGGGTCTTAAAATTTAAGTAGAAAATAGCAATTTTGTTTTGGCAATGGATTGAACTAAATTAAGGATGGCTCCACATGGAATTTTTCATAAAAATACAGTGTATTACATTTAATTTTTCGTGGCATTATTCATGCATTTTGTTTTGCACAACAATGTAACTAGATGTTGGATGCAAGTCTATAAATCTGTATTAGTTTTTTTTTTAATTTTTAGACTTTTCAATAGGACTTCAAAAATTCCATGAAAAAATTATTCTATGAAAACCAGATAACAAAACTAAAACAATGGCTCTGCTGGCTTTTAAGACTTCTCCATATTGAACTAGTTTTGTATTGTGAATCCCTCTCAGGTTTATGTTCTGAGAGAATCTGGTAATGTACTGTTGAGCTATTTGCTAAAGGTAAACTGATTGTGTATGTCCTTTTATGCTATTCTTTTTAATGACTATCCCACTGGTCTTCAAGTGTGAGCATAGTGTCCCTAATAAATAGGACACATGCCGTAACTTTACATTATCTATAAAGTGTCTCCATTTGTATTTAAAAAGGTGTTTCCTGAAAGTAACAAACTAACAATAAGTGTCAGGATGAAAAACATATATATATTTTTTTGATAAAGTGGGAAAGACTTTTATATAGACAACAAATCTAGATATAAGGGCAAAAACAGGTCTGAGTTGGTCATAAATTATGTTTCCCATGTTAATTTTTGCTTTACATAGTGTTTGTATTCAGTAAGTCCTAACTTAATAATGGTAGATTTGTCCCAATTTGGTATTTAAAGAAAGAATTAAAGAAATAATATGAATAGCTACAAAAGATAAATAAAACACAAAGTAAAAAAAAAAAAAAATCACAAACAATAATAATGTAATCTACAATACATTATCTGAAGCACCAGGCAAATCAATAATGATACATCCTTCAAACCAGGGCTACTATAAAAATCTACATCTTTCCTGTGCATTAGTGATAAGCTGGTAACATACAAAGATGACAACTAATCACATATTCTCCACAATTCAGATGATCCACTTTAACTTACTTGAAATTGTTCAATTGGTTTGCTTTACCAATAAAACTGTCCTCTGCTCAGACCCCTATATGAGCCAGATGGATGATACACTAAGGGCCACATGTCACATTTCATAGAGAGTGCTGAAAAAATGAAATGGGCGCTCTGATTGGTTGCTATAAGCAACAAAGAAAGACTTAGACCAAGACAGTTTTCATACATGTCCGCCTAAGTAAAATCATCACTCAATCTGCAGATCGGGCCTGCCTCTGTATTACATGGTAAGCCCTTTCTTTTGAAGACTTACTTATGTGTTACTACACATCCCGGCTGTGTTATTGCAGGAGAATTATATGGCCAAAAAATCTGTCCCGCTTCCCCAATCTATGGATATGGCAACTGGACTTAGGGGACTCCAGGAGCTAGACCATTAGTATTGAGATGGCTCTCTTTGGAGAAGGGGTTGTTCTTGAGATGACTCCTTTAAGGGTTCTAAGTAGTGTAGCTCAAATCTTTCACTGTTCAATTCAACACCAGTTCAGCAGAACTTCTTCTGGGCCTCACTCGAAGTCTAGCACTAATCCTGACCATTTTTACTGAGTTTGAATGGGTTATCTTACCCATTTCCATGGTGCTTCCTGCAGTGTAGCTGTTCAGATGTAACATCTGTCTGATGCCACTTTTGGACCAACATCACATAGGTAGCCCTAGTGTGTTGTTAGTCCACAAGTAACAACAGATTGAAGGGACATTGAACTACAGTGCTGCACGACTGATGCAAGTACATTTAGTCATACAAATCCAGTGAAAACTTTAACCCAAATTAAGGGTTAGGTTTATGGTTAATTGTTTTTTGGGTGAATATTGGCAAAAATCAGTAACGGCCAACAAAAATCGAAGCACTCAGATTCGGGTTAAATTTGACTTTGACCTGAATCAGAAGCACAATACTAATAGTATGTGTAAATACTTAACCACTAATTAACTTCTTCAGGCACACATGAGAATCTCGATACCTCACTCCAGGAAAGCTGTAGCACCAGGGGGCACAATGCTAATTAGCTTTCCATTCTAGGCATACAGTATGTGTTTTATTAGTTATTGGGTGGAATAAATACTTTTTTGTAACCGGTATGAAAGTGTATTGTATGTGTAGAATATTGAATTGTACAATGCCTATTAACCATAAAATGAAGGAAATAGTTGTTAATGCTACTGTACACTAAATTGGGCAATTTCCAATTGGTTATCCATTGCCTTTTCTAATTAACTTCAGGCACAGTTTTATTAAACTCCTCACCAGCAATTTGTTGAAATCAAGGCAAGAAATGCCTAATATCTTTCAAAATGAAATGTACAGGGTGTAATTAAATAGATGCTTATGCCTTCTTTGTTTTCATTAATGTACTTAATGTATTCTGTTTGAACATCAGAAACATGTAACTTCTAATTGTATGAAATTCAGTGGTTCACCGCTTTGGGCTGTTAAAACGCCTTCCTTCCGTTTCAAGTAATGTGGAGCCATATCTCTGTAAAAGGCACAGTGGATTTAAAAAAAAACATTAAGTTACATGTTTATCAAAGCAAAGTCCTGTATAAATGCTTTACACTTCAGAGGCATGAGTTATGGCTATGTGTTCTATTAAAACGGCAAGCTATATTACCTTCACAGAAGCATTTCTATGTCTTTTCCACCCCTGAATCTGTATGCTATTAGAGATATCAGGATTCTATTAATATGAAATAGCAATAATTTAACACATGCAATAAATTACCCAACAGACAATTCCTCACAGACAATGGATCCCAGGTCTGTTCACTGTGGATAAAAAGCTTAAATTCTGCATCGTTGCTTTAACCAACAATTCTTGCTGGAATTTGACAACTTTCATCTTCTGCAGTAGCAATATGAAATCCAAAATGAAATGCTTGTTATGTAAGGGGAATATGTATGTATTACATATATACACAAATACATATATACACAATTTATGTACTGTATGTATGTATCTATCTATCTGTCAGGGCTAGGTGGCACTCAGCTTGCAGGGAGCAAGTCTGCAGCAGCTGATCAGCGACCCCACCCTGATAGACAGTCTGCTTGGAGATGTGTGAGTGACAGAGGTCCAGCCACTGGACAGGGGGCGTGTCGCACCAGCCAATGGGAGAACCCAGAGGCCGCTCCAATCAGCTGCAGGGGCGGTATCCGGGAATCACATTTAAACTCCCTGCTTGCTGAGTGCTGCATCTGTGATATTTCCTGACTGCCCTGTGTTTTTGTGCTTATCGTGTTTTGCTTGTTATGTGTACCTGACCCCGGCTTGTTTACTTACCTCGGCTTGTCATCTGATTTTGTACCTCGCTCCCGTTTGCCTTTTGACCCCGGCTTGTTTACGTTTCTCTCTCTGGTTCTGATTTGTGGCTTTACGTTTCTGATATGATATTGACCCGGACTGTTTGACTATTCTTCCTCCTGACGGCCCCAGCACTCTAGCAGCACAGGGACTGTCGCCCAGTTGGCGTCTGCCGCCTAGGGCAGCACGTCAAGTAGGCAGGGACAGTGGACTGGGTTCCAGTTAGGGCTCACTGTACCCCCCTTGACGTGACACTATCTATGTAATCTATCTATCTACAGTATATATTATATAGTGAGACTCACATTCATTTGGCCGCCATCGTGGTTTGGCCCGGGGGTCAGGTCAATCAGCTCACCGGACCGCCGTCTTGGCGAAACGATATCACACTAATATTCCTACACCAGGAATCTTTTAAACTGGCCTCAGCCAGCTTTATTGAGGCAGGATTACAGAAAACATAAAACAAACAACCAAAAAACTTCAGGCCATCTAGCCACTGGCTAAACACAATTAGAGACCCTTTCTAATATTAGTGGTCTGGACCTAATGTCTAGCACCACCAGCACTATACTTTCCCAGTACAGTATTTTACAGGATTTCCTCAAGCCTCTGGCGGTCAGAGCTCTCTTGTCAGCTCTGCTACGCCAACTAACAGGTAGCAAATCATGCCCCCCTGGACACCTGCAGTACCAGGCTTTTTATAGTCCTCCAGGGACCTGCACAAAGCCTGTCCTGGAACTAGGGGACAACCACCTATCCAACGCTATAGCTGTTCCAAAAAAGCCACCCCATATGTACATAGCCGCCTAGCAGCTATTCTAGCCAATACTGTGTCAGTAACATATCATTACCACAATATATACACATATAAATAAAATTCCAGCATGCCCCCATGAAAATGCTTTAGCAGTGCATTATGGATGTGTGTTAGACAATCTCAAATACAAGCTTGTGTAATATGGAATATCCCTTTAAAAATGGACAGCAGATAATTACTCTGAAGACTTCAATTATTTCTTTTTCACACAACAATGATATGAATTTTTGATGGTTGCAGACAAGAGAGGCACAATTATTTTGGCAGTTATAGAACAAACTTAAAAATGCAGTATACTTGGAGTTTACAAACTTAGAAGGTGGCACATGAACTTGAATGCTACTAAACCAGATGGTACTTTTTATGGGAGTTTCTGTAGGGCCTGGGGCTGTTCAATGCTCCCCAGTTCCTCCCACAATCAAGTTGTGCTCCTGTATATAATCAGCAATGTTTCCCTTTACTCTCAGCCTGCCCTACATTGGCTTTGGTTGCACCATCTCTTATATGTTGGTAAGTTATGCCCTTTCAGATATCCTTATGACCACAAACTCACTACCTGCTGTGGAATTGCCCTCAAACACTCAGCCTAACTTGTAACAATAGTAACAGAGAACAACATAAAGGTTAATATTTACAGAAAACATCTATTGCAATAGAGTAACCAGTTGCTTATCCACACTGAAAGTAGATACTTCTGTAATTCAATAACTTTCCTAGGTTTCCCCTTTGACAAGTACCAATACCCATTTGGTGGCACCTTTTTCTTTTGTTATTGTAGTGTCCCCTCACCATGGGTTCTTGTGCTGACCATATACTTAAGAAAAATTAAATAAACAATGTGAAATATCCAAAACCAGAAACAACAAAAAGGGATTTCACATTTGTGATATCCCTTTCTTTTGTTGACCATATACTTACCTTAATTTCTTCTAGTTTCTAACTCTATGTCCCCTAATCTGATGAAAGGGGAAAAGCGTCCGGAGGAAGTTGGTTATAACTTTTAAGTGATTGGCCCAATATTCCATACTTTATTTCGAATCTCCTTAGTATCATCTAGGGGTAGCCATTGAGAAGCTGGGCCGCCCTTTTTGAGGCAATCACCCACCCATGACCTATGAGAAACAGGGTGCGTTATCACCAATCCCACTGTAAATTACACCATGGGACTATATCCTGTTTTCACAAGGTGGTATTAGTTGGATCATGGCACTGAATATACAAGATAAAGACTACTGGACAACTGATCATGAATCCGTGGTCTATGCTAAATTATATGGGGGAAATAATATTATTTTTGTGGTAATAAATGCGTTACTACCTTTTTTGTGAGCAGGCAGTGCTTTATGTGTTTTGTTCTAACATTGTATCTTTATGGGTCCCACTATACATAACCAGTCAACTTGCTTTCAGGACACACTTAATGCACAATATAGGGCACATGGACTGCCATTTTCCACAACCCCACACAGACTCCCACAGACTTAGACCTTCCCTGGACTTGTACAGTCCATATTTTCAGCGAGAGTTGGTTCCGCAAAGGACAAAGACTCTTCAAATCTCAGAAGCACATAGAATATTCTCCCAACTACTTCACTGATTTACTTGGGGTTTGCTGCACTTAAAACCTCTGGCTTTTTTGGAATTCAGGATCCCAAGGTTCCAATACTGATTTCCAACCCTCTGATGCTTACAATAGATAATCCTAGGATGTTTTCCAAGCACCTCATGCCTTTCTACTATACTCCTTTACTGGTTACAAAACACTACATTAAATAGTATCTGCATGACTGTACATTAAATAGTCTCTGCAGAGCTATATGTATGGTTTGCATATGACTCTGCAAGTGCATAGTGGCACCACGGCACACCACGGTCCACCATCCAACTGTAAAGGTATCCATACTTTTAATTTAGAAAAAAATTGATGAATTAAAGATTGTCTGAGCGATCATTTTGCAGATACAGCTATGCACATTCTAATTCATACTGGATCAGACCGACCATAAAGTATATGCTAAGTGACATAAGGCAAAGGAAGAGTAATCCTCATAGAATCACTCTGGGACCATTTCAAGAAAATATTGTTTCTGAACAAAAGATCTGACTGTTAGACAAAAATTGTGGTTTAGACAAATGGTCATAGTTAGTTTTCACTAACTTCAGACTAATGGGCACCACTCAGGAATTAGGGTGCTCAGACTGTTTATGGGAGAAATGTTAAGCACAGTCTAAACATCACATTGTAACATATACACAATATCTAACAATTGAAGGCCCTTAAACTCATTCTTTTTTAAGTGGGACAAACCAACAGTCTCTTAGTTCACAGGGAAGAATAATAAATTTTTTATCTCCCCTTCCTGTGTGGGTGTACATATAAAAAAGCACATAGTTTGATGGTAATTGGCATTCAGAACTTTAAATCCTGGGGGAGGATAGAGGGGTTCCTGAAGTTGATACGAATGCTAAAATGTGGCTTACATCATAGTTTTCAGAAAAAATAGCCCCATCTGTGAAAAATACCAGAAGCTAATAGTAACTAGTCAAATTAAATTACAAGTCAATATGATCAGTCAGAATTTTTTTAGTATCCCTTCGAAAACAAATCCAGCATTGCTTTCATGGATCTGATATAAATGAAAGTCATCATAGTGGGAGCAGAGCTTCATGGCTGTGGGAAACCCGCATGACTTGCTGTCTGTGTTCATTCTCGTTCAATACCTTGTTTTTATAGTATTCATTGATTGCGGTAAAACCAGTCATTTTATATACCTATGAAAAGGTACAGCTTTTACACATTTATTGAATTATAGCAACGTGACCCATGTAATTGTGACAGTGAAAAGATAACTGCTGTAATTGCAAATCTTCCTTTGTGTTATTAACATACAGTTCACTTTGAAACTTTCGTTCTAAGGCTGATTTTATGTGTGGATTATTACTTTAACAGATGGTGAAACTGTATTACAGACAACAATGATTATACTGAGAATTGCACTTATTGATACAATACATATTTCTTCCTATTCAATCATCAATCTCTTATCTTCCCATAGAAACAGCAGATGATAATGGCCTTACTGTTGAGTTTTTCCATCCTGAAGTATAAGAGTAGCTTTCCTTTGATGCAACAAAAATACTATTAAACAGGTTGAACAAAAAAAAATAGAAAATAGATTGTCTTGCCCTTATTTGACTAAGGGTTAATTCACATGGCGCATAGTATAGTTGCACGTCGATATACGTCTGCTGTGGGAAAGAACTAGCAAGCAAATACTTCCCACAGTGCTCCGGCCCGCCCCCCATTAACCCTTCCCTTTTCCCAGCAAGACAAGCGCCGACAAGAAGTGACATGTCGTTCTTGAGACACATTGCAGCACAATTACACCCGTGAAGAACGACCCTCAAATATGATTTGTGAACATACCCTTAGTCTTTGTTCATCTCCCTGTGATGTGTTTTGTGTTAATTTGGATTTTCTTTTGCTGTATGTATACTTCCTTCTCTGCAGCTGAGCTGCAGCATTTCCTGTAAGAAAGATGTTTACCTTTGTTGTATTAAACTACAAGTTCCAGGATCCTTTGGTGTGTTTTGACTATGTTCTATCCTCCCATTGTAGGTCTCCATGCATGCCCCCTGTTTTCTTCTTCCTGCTCATGTTGAAAGCCTTCAAAGGAAGGCAGTATGAAGAGGCCTTCAAAGGTTGCCCTGAAAAAAGCCAAACTGTTAATGTCTCATGATCTCCTGAGCTTGAAACATAACTGTCTCCTGTGTGCCTAGACACACAGAACTTCTGAGTTTCCTGGCAGCATATAGCAGATGTAGAACTGCGGAAAGCCAGAACTGAATAACATCAGAACCCAGTAGTCACGATGTCGGCTTTAAATGATTTGACACCAGATAGGAAAAAAAATTTCTACATTGTATTTTCTACAATAATGCACTTTAAAAGGGTTCTTCAAGTTTTTTTTTTTTTTTTAAATCCACCACTGTACGGGACTTGTCTAAAATAAAAACTGTGCTCAGTCCCAAAGCCATGACCACTACAAAGCTGCTGCTCTGGGGGTCTCCTCCGGTCCCCCACCAATGACATCACGTGTGACTGCTTTGCTTGAGAACTTCTACAGATGTATGTCTTCTTATCTATATTTTGCATTACTAGATTAGGGTATCCCATAGCAAAAATACCAACTGTTCTGGACAATAAAACCTGTAATTCTTGATTACTATTGTACCTTTCCAATTAATTGAGCGTGATCTTCAGGCCAAATTCCCCTTCATTTTTTTGTTTACACTTGTGTCTATGCAGTCTTGGAACACTGGAATGGTTCACAACTAGTGATGACAACTATCGTTATCGATTCGATAGTCAATATCGGCAATTATCATGACGATTTCCGATAGTCGATAACAGATTATCGACGATGACCATTAAAGTCTATGGGAGAGGAACAACACCTTCATTCTTACACCCAAACAGGGATGGAGAAGCTGGAATTAGCATCCACAACGGTAAACTGGATACATGCTACATATTAGGCAAGACAATTAGGCAACAAGAGTCACAGAAAAAAAGTCAGACTATTCATTATCCCTGTCTTGTACCACAGCATGACCCTTAAACCTGCATGACCCACAGATTAAAAAGTTTAGTTGAACTGGGCACTGACTATGCCTGTCCTGGACCGCAGGTTGCATTAACCACTGAAGAACAGATTGACGACACTGTTCGTTACTGAGATTCACAGGTCACCGACCAAGCGATGACAGGCCTGACGGTCCTGCAACCGACGATCCGCAGGCTTGCGTGTTGTCGCCAGCACTGGAAGGAGCACCTTCTCTCGTACCTCTACCTCCATGTCCTACACCCCTCTTTACTCGCTTACCACCTGCATTTTGCTCCATGTTCAGAAAGATAAAAATTTAAAAAGGAATAGAAGAGTTTTTGACAGTCTCTTATTGAAAGACGGCACATCATAGCTATTCTTAAATCCCTTTAATTTCCTAAAGCCAACTAGGATTAGAAACAGCATTCTTTCTATCGAATACCTGTGAAATGTGGCCTGGTGGAAGAACCGTAAGACAAAATCAACAGTGTTCTTCCGTCCTGTGTTCAGTCCCAGGGATTTACAACTGCCACGTAGGACTAGGAATTGATAGTTTTCATCAAACTATCATACAAGTGCGCTATCTGCGCCAAACTGAGATTCACCGAGCGCAATAAAACTATTCAAAAGTGACACGGATGAGAAATTACATTTCTTGCAACAATGACAAACGAGAACAGTTACTAGAAAATTTTTCTATAAAAATTGGCCTACAAGGTGGCTCTGTGAACAAAACTGGGGTGCACCACGTGAAATACAGCTATTTAAAAGTTATACAGATAACAAAAGGTGTTTTTTGCGCCAATGAAATACACCAACAGTTACTAGAAAATTTCTGTATCCAAATTTAAGTCCAAGTTGGCTCTTTGAACAAAACTGGGCTGCACCAAAGTGAAATACAGCTATTTAAAAGTTATACGGATAACAAAAGGTGTTTTTTGCACCAATGAAATACACCAACAGTTACTAGAAAATTTCTGTATCCAAATTTAAGTACAAGGTGGCTCTTTGAAAAAAACTGGGATGCACAAAATAAAAGGTACAATTTCACCTCAGGTGCGAGGTGTGCTGGCCAAAAAGTGGTGAAAAAATGCCATTTCAATGCAGGTTCAAAGCAGAGTCTGGACTGCACAATATACAAAGTCCAAAGTCAGCCTGTCTGTCTGTCTGTCTGTCCGTCCGTCTCTGTCTAACTAACTAAGAACTGAAATTCTCTAATCTACCTATATTCTAATGTTCACTGCTAAAAGCATAGTTGTCTGTATGAATAAAGAGAAGAACTGTGTCTCTGAGCTGAGCTGTGAGAGCTGTGAGAGCTCTAGTGAGAGACACTGAAACACTGATACTGAACAGGCAACGCTGTTCTATGCAAAACGAGGTCATGTGATTTTTCCAGCCAATGACAACCATGCACATGACAGTCATGACGTCGCACACCCAGCTCACCCTGCTCTATGCTCTAAGCTGATTTGCTGGCCACCAAAATGACAGGAAGCGCCGAAAATGGCACGATAGTAATAGATTATCTGCAGATTGTCACCTAAAATATTGCGTGATCGGAAATTTCCGATCAGCCTAGAAATCGTGCCGATTTCAACTTTGTCGATTTATAATCACTCATCCCTATTCACAACCATTCCAAGGAATATTTAAGCAAGGGCTCTTCTGTTCATTGGTCCTATTTTAGATGTGGGGGCCCTCATATCCATTTCTATGAACAAAAGCATAAATGCAGCTTGTACCTATTGTTATGCCCCTTTGAGGTATATCTCATGTTACCTCATGCAACAATGTCTTGCCTTGAATTGTCATTTGCCACATCTTTCAATGTGCGACAATACAGAGGCTACATCTGTATCACACCATCTTTATGTAATGCAGTTTGTCATTTTGTTTAGACTCATTCTGTGTTTTAGTAGCTGTCATTTAATATTACAGCACATAGCACTTCACATTTCAAAGGAGGCAAACAATTTAAACACAAATCATTCACAAATCACTTTTATTTAGGTTAAATTTAGAATCAAGGCTGACATGTATTACCAGATGACAATGTTACTTTATGTTCACTGCTGATTTTCAGGTCAATGTTCACTCTTTAAGCCAACCAGCTGATTTGTCTGACGACATTTTTTTCCACTTTATACCTCTTCTAGACACCTACATTTATTGTTAAGGGATGTTACGTTAGTTGTTTGTCTTCCATGCTTATTATTATGTCCCAGAGAGATTCTGATACAAGATTGTGGAGCTATTAGAGATACTAAGTAAAAAGGAGAGGTACCTCAGGGCACAAAATAAACCCCTCAATAACAGACTTTGTTGGATGGGTGCTGGAAAAAAGGTTGAAATGTCACCACAAGAACAAGATGTAGGAGAATTACTATTAATGAGAAAACAATGGACACAGAGCTGAACTTCATTTACTCTAACATAGCTGCCTTAGGCCACAGAGAGCATATCATGAAGTGCCGTCAGTATATGTAATCTAATTCTATAAAGCATACCTCTCCATCTTAGTCATCAGAGAAAAAAATTGAAGCAGCAATCCCATAATGCAATAAATGATGTGGACCTGAGCGATGAAAAGTCTCAGTTACTTTGCCTTTAACCTTTCTCCCAAACTGCATCTCCGGTAGATCCTAGTGATAAGTTAAATGAGCAGCATAAATCGTGTATGTTGCCTGTGTCCAGGGAAAAGTCTATCTTTCATTATTTCAATTAAATGCAAATGCTTTGGTTTAAGAACTTCAAAACACCTTTTACCTAGTCGATGTAAATATCAGGATGTATGTATCTGACGTCCAAAGTTATGCTTAATAGTTTATTGCATAAGATACATACAGATATCTGTCTATCTATCTATCTATCTATCATCTTTTAATAACAAAAACAAATAAAAACTAACCTTATATTGAAGTTTAAACTATATATACTTATATCACAGGTATATATTCCACTTCAGAAGTATATTTTTATAGTATTAATAATGTGTTTACAAACGGATGACATGAGCCATCTTGATCAGTAGCTTACACCACCTAAGACTTCCCTCTTTTTCTACACCTAAATTAGTGATAAACAGTCCATAAGCTGTAAGGCATGCAGCCAATGGTTCTGTGATCATGGCCTGAAATATGTAACATGATCCCCATCTCATCTCCTGTGGCCCCTCCTCTTCTGGTATACTTATCTGCCAGGTCTTCTTATCTCCAGGGCCCTATAATTTCCTGGTCTCCTTAAATTTTGTGCCATCTCATCTCCTGATTTCCTTATCTGCTGGCCACCTCATACCCAAGTCTCCTTATCTGCTGAGCTCCCTCCTCTTCTGGTCTCCTTATCTCCTGGGCCCTCTAATCTTCTGGTCTCCTTATCTTTTGTGCCATCTCATCTCCTGGTCTCCTTATCTCTGTGGCTCCTATGTTTTGTCTCCTTATCTATAGCATGGCCTCTTTGTAGTTATGTCAATGGAACACATGCACTGGGACAAATTTATTATTCACCATGAACCAGAAAAGTGGTGCTACATGTGCATAACAGTGACTGCCATGTTGAGACAAGCATCATTTGAATCTTAGATTGTAACGTATACATAAACGGCAGTGGCAAATTTTGCACCACATTTATTATGGCTTAAAACAATAGTAAGGAATATTAAGACTGTATTTATTCTCAGATGTCATACAAGAAACAGATCATTTTAGATTTTTCCTTGAGTGCTTTGGTAGACCATATAAGATATATTTAATGTTTTGTTATTTAGCAGCTGCCTAAGTCTAAGGTGCTTTATGAAGACTGAGGAAGTGCCGTATGCACGCTACGCATAACTTCTGGGAATAAACCATGGTATTTTACCTTTCTCTATATACCTCTGGAGTCTCAGCGCTTATTGGAACCAAGTATTTGTTTGCTTTTAGTTTGTCAACTACCGGGATTGCTCTCAGTAAACATACATCTCCTGTTGAACCCCTTCACTTGGGACATTGGAACCAGCAGCGACCTCCCTACCAGCCGAAACCGGCATATTACATAACGGAGAGTTGTGCCTCCTTTACAGCACAACAACTCCAGGTGAACATCTATAGTTATACATATTGACCCCAATAGTTGTCCTACTGTAATACACGATGGTGCACTCCCGCATCAACTTTTTTTTTCTTTTTACTTCTACCAGATGTCATGCAAGAAACAGATCACTTAAGATTTTTCCTTGAGTGTTTAGTTAGGCCATATAAGATATACTTAATGCTTTGTTATTTAGGAGCCGCCTACCTGTCAAGAGGCTTTTTTAAAGCCTAAACTAAATTTACACAGTCACATTTCCTAGAAGTTAATGAATTCTTGTTTCAACACTGATACAAAGGTATTGAAAAAAAGTATTAGTGACCTACAACATCCATTTATTCAAGTGTATCTATCATGGGTCTATGAGGTTAATTAAAGTATTATTTTGACCAAAGAAAATGTTTGACTATTTGAATAGTAGATAATTTACTTAAGCAATAAATCTCTCAAAGCTCATATTAAGAATCAGTTAATTTTCTCTGGCAGAACCACAGAGTAAAAATAGGATGCCTGCGTATTGCATTTTCAGAATATGTTTGATAGATGGAATATCCTTTAGAGCGTGCATATCAATTATGGGTAAAGCATATGTTACTATGACTTCACACACTAAGCAATTCTGGGTCTCTGTATTTTTAGCAAAACAGAGGCAAATGCTCTATATTTCAACCATTGTATAAAACAGAAAAAAAATGTATGTAGTGCCCTATACAGATGAACTTTTACTATGCCTCCTGGTGGAAAAGGGGGGAATGCAGTTTATTCAATAGCTTTAGCAACATTTTTCCTATATATTTATTTGTGCACAACTGAACACCATTTTGCCTGTTCTTTTTTTTCTAGATACTGTATATCCAAAGTCCTAAGCTGATCAGTTTTTTTATTATATCTTTATAATAGTCAGAGCATTGTTATTCCAGATTTACTGCATGTTGTTTTTACATTGAATGATGAAATTGTAGACAGTAAGCTCATGAGCTCTCCCTAGTTGAGGCATCAGGCAGCTAGAATCTTTATTAATTTAACTCAATGTCTATAATGAGGACCTGCAGTAATGAATCATGAACAGGAAGCTTGCAATGCTATAAAGATGTAGATTATTATCAGCACAGAATGTAGAAACAAAAAGTGACATGGTGTTAAAAGGTGGATGTATATTTTAATATTAATAACCCACAAGGATGAAATTAAGACTCTAAAGCTTTGCATTTACTTATAGGAAAGCTCCAGCAGCTAATAGGAGTATTCTTGATAACTACTTACAAAAGTTAATAGAAATTCAGATGGTGTCTGCAGTGCACACCCTTCAGGTTATTAATGGAATGAACCCACTATTCCAGATACCATGTAATATGCAATTTTTAATATGTTGGTTAAAATAGCTTCAGACATCAGCTTCTGTGCTCCATTGTCAATGAATAGACTGTTATATTTTATGCTAGTTTTAAACATTTTTTTACCTATTACAAATATATAAGTTTAACATTAGTACATTATTTATGGTGCAGTATTTTTCCCTAACAGGCCCTAAACCGAGACATAGGTTAAGTTGTAGCAGTGCACTATAAATGACATTGCCCATTTCGAAAGGAATAGCAACATATCACAATGTGTATTTGAGTCAGCAAACATTTGCTTTCTTATCTATACCAAAGATATGAATGTCATACAGTGTGTATATTCATTTTCATCTTGTTTACTTGGTGATGCACCAGGACTGTTTATTTAGTCACTGGTCAAATAATTGCCTAGATTAATTAGAAAACAAGTCTTCCCATTGGTATTATTTGATTGTTGACTTTGCAGAAATGTGAATAAAAATAAAACATATTATATTCTCGTTGTTTTCTAAGTTTTTTTTTTTTTTGAGCAAAAAGTATCATGTACTCCCAGAAGCAATTCAGATTTAGGTCGAGGTGTATTATCCACACACGTGAGTAAAACATTAAGAAATTGTACACATGGATCAGGATTGCTATGAATATGTTCTACATGCAAAAATCTGCACCAGCCAGTTGGTGCAGATTTTGTCACAGCTTAATATTGGAGTAAACCCACAGCACACCTGACCCATATGAACGTATCCTAAAAAAACTGTGATTTGCAATCGATTCTATGAGCAAAATTACTTGTACAGAGCTGCATTTGTTAACTATAAGACAATTAATTGTGTTAGATAGATCTTTATCTTCGTATGTTAGCCTCCATTGTGGTTTTTATTTTTTGGCGGTCTTCACCAAAAATGAATTTAAATCTAAAGCATAACACAAACTATGATTTTTTTTTTTCAGCTATTGGGAAAAGAATGGGATTATAATGGGCTTTGACAACTTCCCAACCCATATGTGCGTCACAGGAGCAGGGAAGACTGTAACCATGATCTATTTGCTCTTAACAGTGACTGTGAAAAATGTTTTGATTGTAGTATTATAGGCCATACTACCGGTGCATTCTAACATTTTATTACTGGATATGACCCAATGCTTGAATGCCTTCAATACCTTACTGAGCCTTCAACAATAAAACAGTCTTCAACAATAGATATCAACCTATTGAAAAAGCATTGTTCTACTATGTATGGTTATTATTATACTTAGGCTTCTTAGCACGGCTTTTCAATATAACTATGTAGTTATAGACATGCATTGCTGAACCACCTTTGAAATGGGTGCTAACTTCCTTTTATAGGTGCTAAAAGTGTAACAAGGTTGGTAAACTGCTATAAATGGAAAATGGGTAAACAAATAAAGAAGAAGCCTGGGATTACACAAACTCATCTCGTAGATGCTCTAGGAATCCAAATGCCAGAATAAATAAAGCAGAGCCATTAGAGCTAAAATGACAGGGTGCTTTTATTAGCAAAAACTGTGAGCTATAAAATCCTGATAGTAAGAAGTGCTGAAACAGCTCGCACAGAAACTTTGACTACAGGTTATGATTTTCATATTGACGTCCATCCGTTGTCTCCGGTCTAGTGATATTTACATGTAATCTTTGCAGAATTGTAAAGGCCTTGAAGGGCTACAAAGAAAGACAGATGGTTTCCCACAGACTTCCCCTCTAGCTCTTTCATCTTTCATCTAACTATTAATTTATCTGTTTGGATGGATAGATTCAAGCATGGAACTAAGAGGAATAATAATGAGATTTTTAATAACTCGATACATTTGCATTCCTGGTAACTCTTTACATGGGTCTGCCTGATTAAAATGAATCATTTACATAATTAACATATGGTTACACTGTTGGCTTTAATATGCTGATTATCTCAATACTTTTGTCTAGAGTCAATTGGATTCAAACTGTAACAATTGTTTGAAGAAAGAATAGTTTATTCCTGTGAGGGTTGGGGAGTAAGTGCCAAAGGGACTCATAAAATATAGCTGAACTGTCCATTCAATCTATTTAAAGCAATTGAGCAAGTAGATTATTAAAAGTAGAGCTGTATATTGTTGTGTGCTAGTATCTGCATTATTCACCACAATTCTATATAATATCTGCATAATGATATACAGTATACATGTAAGCTAGATAAACTGCATATGATTACTATGAGCTACTCCAGATCTCATCTAATCCCACGTCACAGTCTTTGTCCTAGAATGACCTAGTCTTTTAAGTTACTATTGTGTCTCCTCAGCAGACATTTGGAAGACGCAGCAATTTCTTATCTTTGCTTTCTGTGGATAACAGCTTCCCCGCCCTCCCCACCCATGAAGTCAATGATTTATTATATTAGGATTGTGTATAAGGCCTGTGTACATGCAGAGATTAATGTTACAATGCTAATGATAACGAAGAGTCATAATGATAATCGGTTCGCATAAATGAGAGAAAAATGTGATTTTTATTTAGGAAATTAATTTTCACGCCTAAAAAAAGTAAATAGTTGTCAGCACCCTATTAAGTGAAATTGCTTGCATTTTAACAATATCTCAATGTATATAAATATAACAAGCTTATGAGGAAAAGAACAATGATTGTGGGAAGAATATGTAAATGAAAACAAAAGCTTTAATTTAAAGAGGATAATTTAAATTTTTCTTCATAATTATTAAATGTAAGAATAATTTTATTTATAGAGAATATGCCATCAGTACCTGATAGGTAGGATGTCTAGTGGTCATGTGAATGGGGATTGCATCCTGTTGTTCATGAAGATCTAAACACAAATAAAGAGATGTGCTAAAAAGGTTTTTTTGGTGTTTTTTTTAAGTTGTTCGCCATGTTAAGGGCATCCTTTTCCTTTTTATACAATTTCATTCACATTTTAACCCCTTTACAATGCATGATCTGTAGTATGGGAGTTGTCAGTCAGTTGTAATGGCAGGTGGGAGCCAAATGAAGTCCTACAGGTCCGCCATAATTGTGCTTCTATTATATCCTTCAAAAGGCAGGGTGTAATAAGAGAGTGTTAAAATAACATACTGCAGTACAGTATATAAGTATTGAATTATAGTGTACAAGAAATCAAGTGATTGAAGGTTAGATTTTGATAGGTAAGCTAGAAATTAAGACAAAAAATAAAGTTTTAAACAAAAGAAATTATAAGTAAAAACTTTTTCTCACTTTTCATATAAAAAAACCAAACAAATTAACATCTTCAGTATAGCTGTATCCATAAATAAAATTTACCTTTTAATCCCACACAGCAAACACTATAACAATTGCCAGAACTGATTTTTTTGATCATCTTACCTTCCAGAAAAAACATTTAATAAAGTTGATCAAAAAGTCCTATACATCGTTAAATGATATTGATAAAGACTTGTGCCATAAAAATATGCCATTACAAGACTATGTTGACCAAAAAATTTATATAACTTGAAACATGTGTGAAAAGAAAAGGGAAAACAAAATAGACCTAGTAAGGATAGTAAGCTTATGGTCCTGATTTGTCAAGGTCCCATCGGTAGGATCATCATCAGTCAAATATTTACATTAAGGGCCACATGTATGAAAACTGTCTAGGTCTAAAATTCACTTTGTTATCCATAACAACCAATCAGAGCACCCCTCTCATTCCATATCGTGCTCTTGAGAAATGAGAGGAGCTCGCTGATGGTTTGCTATGGGTACCAAAGTGAGTTTGAAGCTATGTTCACACGGCTTATTTTGGGATGGATTTCAGCCCGTATTTCGAGCCGTACTGCGCGAATTATGGGTGAAATCCATCCCAGTCATTATGGTAATCCACAGTTCTCATAGAAAACTACGGATTCCGTCTCCTCTCCCCGCTCACGAAATATGGCGAGCGGGGAGAAAGTGACATGTCAATTATCAAGGCGGTATATGCGCCGTGGATGATGAATGTCTATGGGGCCGGCGAGCTGCCGGCTACCCCGCCAGTCCCCGCTGCCGAGCACACAGCGTAACTGCGGGCGAAATCCGTCCCGCAATTACGCTGTGAATCAGACGTGTGAACATAGCCTTAGACCTAGAGAGTTTTCTTACATGTGGCCCTAAATGCTTTGGATTACACTTAATGAAGCCCTGTTCTTTGCTTATAACCTTAAATGTGGTGCTAGAATGTAAAAATGCTTTCTGGAATTTTTCAAAAAAGAAAATTATTATATTTCAGAAATTAGTCACCTATAAAGTGAAAGATAATACATTTGAAGATGAAATACTTTTGGACACACTGGTGTGAGTAAAATGTGACTAGGAGACATTGTGGAAACAATATTGTAACACTGAATACAAGGCATACAAAGCCTATTTAATGTAGATTAGAACAGTCAAAGTCTGATTTTAAATTTTAACTGAAGTTTTCCTTTAAGTTTTGAAAGCAATGTTGATTAGGCTTTCTTTCAGAAGATATGCTTACCGTTGTCACTATACAACCTACACAAATCAATGAAAGTAAAGAATGAGCAGACTATATTGTATATTTGGCATTAAAGAAATGGGACAGCACTGTCAATAAATCAATTGTAATAAATTGTTTATGTGTGTTACTTTGTTATTTATTGCAGTGTTTGGCTATAGTCACTTATAATGTTGAGCTACAATTGTGTATATTGACATATCCCATCCTACAGGCTCTGCCAACAAAATATAGCATACTATTTAATGCAGTGCAAAAAATAATTAGAAATATGTCTATTTGATTTAAAACAATTAGTATAATTTTTTTTTTTACTTGGTATCAACAAAATACATTATGCCTAGATGTACATGCCTTACCCTAATGATCCACCATCCAATATCCATTATTTTATCAGTGAAAATATAGTCATTAACCCCTTAAAGATACTGGATGTAAACTTACTTCCCAGTGTCGCTAAGTGGCTGTGTAACGGGATTGCGGCGCATGCCAGCTACACCCACCGGTAAGACTACGGAATGGAGCTGGCTCCATTCTGTGTTGTTTAACACATTAGATGCTGTGGCGATCGTGGTTGCCTAGTCTAAATGAACCCTATGGTGAGATTGTGGGGTGCCGATTGGCTTACATGGTGGCTGGAAGCCTTGTGAAGGCTTCCATCACCACTCCACACAGGAAGTAGTCAAACTGTCATCTTTGTACACCCTTTAGTATTGTTTATATAATACAAAAGGGTGTACACATGATCACACCCCCTAGTGGTCAAGCACCTTAGGAGGACTTAAAGTGTAAAAAAAAAAGTTCAAATTACCCCCCTTTTGCCATTTTACAAATAAAAATGAATAAACAATAAAAAAGTTACACATAATTGGAATCACCACATCCTAAAAAGTCCAATCTATTAAAGTATATCATAATTTATCCCATATGCCAAACACTGTGGAAGAAAAAAATTCCAAATGCCAAAATTTTGTTTTTTGGTCAATTCAGGTGCCATAAAAATTGGAATAAAAGTGATCGCAAAAGGCGCATCTATTTCAAAATGGTACCATTAAAAAGTACAATTCAGCCCGCAAAAAAAATCACCCTTACTTAGGTCTATGGTGTAACTGCAAAAAAAAAGTTATTGGTCACAGAAAGTGGCGCTGTGGTGCAAATTTCTAAACCAGAAAATATTTAGATTTTTTTTAGATTTCTTTTTACGGTACTATAGCATAACACAAACCCTACATACTTGGTATTGCTGGAACCGTACCAACCTGCACAATGCAGAGAACATGTCACTTATACCAGAGAGTACATTGTAACAAAAATTTTTCAAACTTTTTTTTCACATTTTGACCCACTTAGAATTTTTTTGCGGTTTCCCACTACATTCTATGGTACGGTGAATGACACTTTTAGAAAGTACATTTTGTCCCAAAAAATAAAAGCCCTCACCTGTCTATGTAAATGAAAAAATAAAAAGTTATGGCTCTTTGAAGGCGAGGAGGAGAAAACGAATGTGTCAGCTCAAAAAACGTTTGGTCCTTAAGGGGCTGATGGCGACATCTATGAATTTGCATGCACTATTTTTGTAATTTGATGCCCAAACACCAGTTCTAAATAGGTATATAGTAGTGTATAATATGACAGTATGAATTAAAGTATTATACGCCAAACATTTTTGATGCATAACAAAATTGGCTTATAGAGTGTTATGTGCCATACTTTGTATGGCAATTTCACAACAAACTTTGGTGCATTTAAATGTGTATTGTGGAAAGTTTGGCTTTTAACCCCTTTTTCTTTACATTATAAAACCGGCAATATAGGGAAAAAAAAGGGGTAAAGGGGCGAATTCATAGACGTCACCCTAAGGGTATGTTCACACAGCGTTTCTGGAAAACATATTCAAAAGCGCTGCGTAAAACACATCATACACTCACCAAAAGTGTGCTGCGCAGAAACGTGCCCTGTAGTTTTAAATAGGGGTGTCTGCTGCGGCTTCAATGGATCCAAAAGACGAATCTCAAAGACGGATGTAAAACGCATAGGCGATCACCGTTGAACCTGTTTGCAAAAACCCCACACGCAAATTTTTTAATGTGTTTTTGGGTCCTTTTTGGGGGTTTTATGAAAAAACCGTTTTTTAAAAGAACCGTGTGAACTTTACCCTAAGAGGGGAAATTTCCCCAGCGGGCAACTTCTGTATAAAATAAAAAAATTTTTTTTTGGCAAAGGGTTTTTTTAGGCTAAGTTTATACGGCATAATTGCGGGGCGTAATTATGCCCCGCAATTACGCTGTGTGTTCGGGAGCTTTCTCCCGTTTGGGCCCCATAGACATGCATTACTCACGGGTTTTTCATGCGTTATCTCCCTCCTGCGGCGTATTGTGCGAGAAGGAAAAAGGAGACTTTAATCCTTAGTTCTCTATGTAAAACGGGGGTTTCCCCGTAATTATTGGGACTTTATTTCGCCACGTTTTGAGCACAGTACCCGCGAAATACGGGCCCGAAATACTTTTCCCAAAAATTTAAGCCATGTGAACATAGCCTTATCCTTTGAGGAAGCTGGAAGTAGACAGCTGGGTAGGAGAAGCTAATGGAAGCAAAAATGTATTTGTGGGAGATTCCATCATCCTTCCTTTTTGTCAAGAGATCCACATTAATGAAAAAATATCCTTTAGTTTTATGTTTGGTCTAGCTATGTCTCATATTCGTACATGGAATTTACAATGAAAATTATGAAGTCAACTGTTTTTAGTGAAGACATTCACGTTTTAAAATCCCAATTTTTGGAATTGAAAGCAAAGGAAAAATGCTGACATTTTTTTTTGAAACCCCCAAAATGGACAAAGGGCCCACTATCTTTTAAAAAAAACCCAGATTTTTTTTCTTTTGTTGAACCACTCGGGAAAAGGCAAATTCAAAAATTTTGGTGTTTTTAAAAGAATATGTTCAGGTAAAACTATTATGTTTCTTCATAAGAAATGACTTTCAGGTGGCTTGTAGTGATGTAGCTCATACTTATAGAATTCATAAAAGGGTTTAATTTCCCTTTTCTAAACTAGACTATACAAAACAAATTTCCCTTTTTAAAAAAAATTTAAAAATTTTGTGTTACCTTTGGGGCTGGTTTTGAAAATAACATCCAATTTTTAAATAAGAAAAGATATTTTCACTGGGGAAAGAGCAATAGTGGAACTTTACGAACAAATCATTGAAAAAGAATAAGAATGTCACAAAATTTACAGTAAATTACATCAAAGTCATATCAAGATTGTGTTGGACCCACATTTCTGTATTTTTGCTTTTTGCTAAATTTCTAGAGATTGGGCGAAATTTTTCAAAAATTCGATTCGGTCACCTTCGCCGAAAATTTTCCCCACAAAATTCGTTTCGTTCCGAATTACTTCGGCCCCGAATCGCGTTAAAAAAAAAAACAGCTTTTTTTCCCCAGGCTTTCACAGAGCCTGTAGGGTGCTGTAGAACGTTTTTGCCATGCTTAAATTTTTCAGAGGGAGCTTTTTTTTGGGCTTCATACAATTTTTTGTTTTAGTATTAAAAGCAGATGACTGCCGCCGGCCCCTTTGAATCGCTTCACTATAAAATTCCCTGGGCACTTTTAAAAGGGCAAAAATGACCAAAAAAAACCCAAACGGGAATGTAGCCTGATAAAAATCTGCCAGCGAAAAGCTGGAAAAAAACAAGCTGAGAGCCCCCGGGGGGGCAAATTTTGTGACAGAGTGTGGAGGGGGACGGTTTGGGAGCCACAAACAGCATGAGTTTAAAGGGAGTGGGAACAAAGACATTCTGGAGTGGCAAAAAAAACGAGGGGAAACCACAGAATGGCACAATGAATGAGAGCCCGGGGGTCACGGGGGGCGCCCGAAAAAAAGGTTTAGGGAGTGGCACAATGCATTCTGGAGGTGGCCCAAAAAAGGAGGGGAAACCCCAGAATGGGGACAATCAAACCCGTGTGGAGGTAAAGGCGGAGCAAATAAAGAGATCAAGCAGTTTGGTTCCCCTGGGCATTCTGGAGGCGGCAAAAAATATTAGGCCCCCAGAGTGGCACAATCACACAGTTTTCATTCCCTGGTAAAGTGGTGGTAGGGAGTGGGAAACTGGCGCAGATGTTTGGAAACAGGCGGGTGGCGGGATCAAATGTGGCGGGGGCAGGGAAATTTGAAAACCCCAAAATGACCCTAAAAGGGATTGGTTGTTGTGGAAATCCCGGCCGATCCCGCCCGATTCATCTTGACAAAAGGGCAGTTTGTTCCACATTTCCCGTGGGGCAAGGGGTTCTCCTTGGGGGAACGTGGGCCCCCCCGCACTGAACACCCCTCTGATGCCCCCAAATGCTCGGGACGGGAGGAACTTTCTCCCTGCAAACTGGGCAAGTTGGGGCCCACCCATCCATTTTGGCCCCCAGTAGTCCAGGATCTTCAACTGGGGTGGCAGAGTTTTTCCATTAGGCCAAAAAACCTTTTGGTTCAGGGACTGCTCCGGCCTGCTGCTGCTGCTGCTGGTGACTGCCCCCCCTCACTAGGCGGGAAAGGGAAGGCTCCATGACCCCAGACTTAGTTACTAGAGGACGGACTGCTCCTACCCCCCCCCCACCCCCCCCAGCACCGCGGCAGTAGTACGTGACGCTGGGGAAACCCCCCGGGGTCAGACCTGTCAGGGGAGGGACGATCCCGCACATGGGCGCAGCCAACTGATTACGAGGTTTTCCCTATGTTTTTGAGTTTGTTTTCCCCCTTCAATAGCGGGGAAAAAAGGGCCCCCATTTTGGCCCGGGGAAGCTAGGGTTCAATGAGGAAGCCAGAATTCATCCCTCGCCGGATGGATATTCGGCCTGTCACTGCCAGGCAAATAAGCATGCTGCGGGCCACTCACAAGTGACCCGGGGGGCCCCCTGCCTCGGGGGCACCTGCCTCGTCTTCCTCTCTCCACCACCTCCCCCAGCGCCCTCTCCTCTCTTTTGCACCTGGGTAGAAAATCCACTCATTTCACCAAAATGCTTCCTCCAATGCCCTCCTCCCCCCTCCATTTCAGTCCCCCAGGACTCATGGGGGCCACGAGATGAGTCGCCACGTCTCCGTCCCCTGCCAGACAGATTTTTTAGCATCTTTTCCCAGGCAGAGGCATGGAATATTTTTTCATCCCGTAGCCCTGGCGACTAAAAAAATAACCGCCTCCCCCGAAGGGCCTCCACAAACGGCGGGTGTCCCCTGACGCCCCGGGGTAACAAAAATTTACACGGGGGGAGTATTCTGTCTGCCGGTCACAAAAAATCATTAATGGCCTTTCTCTGTTCAACACGGTCCAACATGTCAGGTGGAATTCCAGCGGGGGAAAAATCGATACAGGGGGTTTTTGGGGGAGGCCGTTTCCCGTGGCAACCAAGGGGGGTTTCCTGGCTTTGTCGAATGGATAAAGTCATGCACAGTTCCTGGCCATTTTCAAATGTTCTGAAGAGGGTGGAAGATTTCGGGCCCTTTTTAAAAACCCAATTAACACGTGCCCAAAACGGGGCGCATGGCCCATCCCCCTGGGTGCAGGGGGACCCCATGTTCCTCCCATTGCCCGTCCCAGGTTCCGATTTGCGTTGGCCGGAGAAACCCAACATTATTTCTTGCTGCTGAGCGGAGCAGTTCCTCCCCTGTGTGACTTTTTCGCCGGGGCCCCCAGGTGTAGAACTGCGTGCACCCTTCCCCTACACATTGGATGATGGAGCAGTATTGTGGGGCTGAATGGTGGGGGTTTGGGGGAGGAGAAGGGGGCGGACTTTTGGCGCAGGTGCAGCATTTTTGACAACGTGGAGGAAAAGCGGCGCTCCTTCCAAGTTTTTGGGTGTCCCGGGGCGGGAACACATCACCAGGGGGGCCGTAAAGGCATGTACTGGCCCTGACCGTATTTTACAATCCAACGTCTGCGCTCCCGGCCCCTTTGGGAAAAAACCCGAAAAATTTCAAGGGACTGCCCCACCTTCGTTTAAAATTTTTATGAAGGCGGGTACCCCTTGTTGGAAAAAAATTACGGCTTGGAACTCTCCATCTTGGCTCGGACAAGCCATTATTCTCTGAAGGTGCAGAGCCCCACCATTTGGAAAGGGGGGGACTGCAGTACCAACAATTGGGACGGGGAAAGGGTCAGCTGCTGCACCTTGGGGGGGGTTGGGAAAGCAACTTTGTCTTTTTGCAACGCCTCACTGAACGACTGCTGGCGCCATGAGTACGAGGACAGGAGCATCTGGACCGGGAGATAAATTCAAAGAGAAACACTCCCTTCTGCAAGGTGGGGGAGCCTTGAGGGGCTGCAAGGGCATGCATCCCACGGGGCGCTCTGCTGAGCTGTTGCTGCGGCGGCAGGATGGACCACCAATCTGACCATTTTCTCCCAGGCCACCGGAGGGTGAGCGCAGGTGACGCAGGGCCGTGGTGCCAACGTTAGCCCCCCGGCCACGTTTCACTTTCTGCCCAAAATTTCTACATATACCCAATTGGGGCTCCCCCGGTGTTTTAGAAAAGAACTGCCACCCCGCTGGTATCGGATTTTACCGCCAACGCCCCGCACAGTACTACTGCCCCCCCGTGCCTCGCTGACCCCCGTGCCGCTACTTTTTTGGACCTCAAGGGGGTTTTTTTACCCTGGGGCCGTTTGGGCTCCCGACCTCACACTGCTGCTATCCTCGATCACGGCCACATCCCATTTGGGGCTGCGTTGCTGCCTGCCCGCGCAACTGACGCCCTTTCTCCGACGATGATAAAAACCCCCCCCCCCTTCCCTCACCCGGCTCCCAATGGGGTCGGCTACATCATCATCTTTTTTGTTTTTTCATCGTCATTTTCCCTCTTCCCCCGGTCTTGGTATGCCGAGGCTGACCTTCACAACATGACCTCCCATGCCCTCTCCACACTATACTTTGCCGCCTACTGAAAGAAGCAGGCGATTTTGGGCCCCATTTTTCCCTGCCAAGTAGCTGCGACTGCCCTTCAAATTGTTAAAACCTCGCTATATAGTGGCTGAGCCAACCACATAGTAGATATCTGGCTGAGGGCCCGGGAGGGACAGGGGCGGGCTGAGGACAGGTGGGGGCCGCTGCCCCCGCTCCCGGGCCTGCAAATAAGGGTTTGTCTGAAATCCCACGACTTTTTGGGGGGGTTGTCAATGTCATTGGGGGGAAGGGGATGACCTTAAACCCAATCAAGAACCCTGGGTTTTCTGAACAACACCGGCCGCAGATGACAGGGCTTTGTGGCCTCCCCGAGTGACCCTGCGCGACGCCCCCCTTGCTGTGCTGCGCCCTGGGCCTGTTCCAGGAATTTTGTCCAGCCACTCGCAGGTGCGGGCCTGCCACCTCTCGTCGACAACTGTTTTTTCTAAAATGTACAGACACTGTTTGATGATGAATCTGTGTATGATAAATATACACCCTGTTTTTGACTCCAAATGAACCCCGTAACAAGCTTGGGTAACCCCTTTGGGTAAAAATTGCGCTCCACAAAGGCCAGGAAAAATTTACTTTTTTATGTTTGTTTAAAAAAAACTGTGTGTTTTTTCTAAAGTGAAAGCACAAAAAGGGTTAAATTAATCTTTGGGCATGAATTAGGTACAGGAAAAATTTATATATTTTGGGGTTGAAAAAAGCGTTTATTTTTGTCAGCACACACAAAACAAAGCTAATTAACCCCTGGATTAAATTGCGCCAAAGAATTGACCGACAAAATAGTATTTTTTAGCGCGTTACAATTCGGGGTTTTTTACACCACACCAAAATACGTTTAATTAACCTTTGCTTGTGATTTGGCTACAGGAAAAATTTATTATTTTGCCCTTGAAAAAGACGGTTATTTTTTCAGCACACCAGCAAAAACAACGCTTAATTAACCCGGGAAAGTAAAATTTCGCAAAGAATGGAGCCGCACAAACTGTAGCTTTTTTTAGCGTGTTACAATTGCTGTTTTCTACCACACAAAAAAGATACAGTTGTAATTAACCTTTGCTTGGGCAATTAGCTCAGGAAAAAAATTTATATATTTGGCGTTGAAAAAGACGTTTCTTGGGGCAGCACACCAGCAAACAACCCTTTAATTTTAAACCCCCGGGTTAAATTGCCAGTAAAAGCAGCCAAAAAAAAAAAAGGTATTTGTATTGTAAAAAGAGTTTTTTTAAATGAATACAACGAACTGGCTTAGATCCCACTTGGATATTGAAAGTATATGCAGCTGCAGTGGTGCAACTGGATTTCAGATCCAATACCCCAAAAAAATTTGAAAAAAAACGTTTTAAAAACATCTCTGAGACAAGCGAACACCCCACAAAAAATCGCTATATAAAATAATTTTTTCTAAGAGCATCACCGCGGCAGCACCTTCCCTGATCAGCACAGTGAGAGGGGTGGGCCCCAGCCGCCCGACTTATTAGTGCGGGACGACAGAATCCCGCCGGGGTTTTCTGTTGGGTTTTCTTCACATGTCAGCAGGCTATTCCCTTTTTCCTCCCAAGTGCTTTGCCCCCCTGTGCGCCATGGCCGCAGCCATTTAAAAAACAAAAACAACTCGTTCACCCGAAGTACCCCCAAATTCGACCGTTCCCCAACCGAATTTTTCCTGAAATTCAAACGAATTCCACTTATTAGAAACGATTCGCCATCTCACTCAATACAAAAAAAAAGGAGGATGAAAACCTAATTTACTAATGTTATACTTGTTGAGAGCAGTAAATCTATATTGCATGAAAGTAGTTACAAGTCATATAATTGACAAAATCATAAATTCACTTTCATAAATGTTGTGTAATAAAGAAACTGAAGCTTTTTTTTAAAATTATGAATATTTGAATTTTGAATATTTTTATTCATTTATATAGCACCATTATATTCCACAGCACTGTTAAGAGATTCTTCATATTGGCCCTTGTTTTCATTGGTGCTCACATTCAAAAATCATTAATTTTTTAAAAAGGGGAGGAAAACCAAAAGGGAAACCATGCAACCCCGGGGGAACATAAAAAATTTCCTTTTGATTTTGCCTTGGGGAAAAATTTTAACCAAACACCCCAGGCGAAAATCAACAGTGCAACCACTGATTGGGAAAGTTTAACAATGAATTTTTAATTTGAGTGTGAAAAACGCCTCGGAATCAGCATCCAATCTGAGGGTAAATCAACCTCCATTATAGCCTATGTAAGATAGGTCTCACTTGCGTATTTTGCTTGTTTACTCGTTGCGTATAGTAAACACTGATAGACAAATAATTGACATGTAGGAGGCAAAAATTCCTTGTCGGAAATTCAGTGCCGTTTCCTCTTCTAAATTCTATGCTGTTATGTTGCTGAAATTTTCAGTACCAAATTTACGCCATGTGCATGTAACCTTACTGTGTTGTCCATATTCATGCACTTGTAAAGTCTCTGAGTAATTAAACAGCAAGCTTGGTACTAATTGTAGATATAACAAAAACCAGCAGGGAATAGGACTGAATTCAGACCAAAATTGAGACACTAAGGACCACATGTATGAAAACTGTCTAGGTCTAAAATTCTGTTTGTTGCCCATAGCAGCCAATGAGAGCCCCTTTCATTTTATATAGTCTCTGAAAAAATGGAAAGGAAAGGAAAACTCTGATTGGTTGCTATGGGCAACAAAGTGAGTTTTAGACCTAGAAAGTTTTCATACATGCAGCCCTAAGGAAACGTATTGAAAACCAACATTTTTAATTCTAGTCTATGAATAACCTTGCAACAAATTTACTGAGATGCAAGCTTCTTAATAAATATGGCACATTTATTGAAGCTACCTGTTGTTCAGAAAGTTATAAATGGTCATAGATTTTACCCTTAATCCATGCTAACTTTTTGGCATACATTATAGTAAATCTAATGGGTGATTGAGGCCACTTCCTTCTGCTAAACACCAACCACCTCTAAAAAGGCATGTTTTACAATGCTGCATGGTTTAATAAATTCACAGATTTTTTTTTTTATGCCACTAGTTTTCCAGATACAAAAAGATGCAGTTAGCAAATTAGTTATCAAAGGTTTCAGTGCTCCTTACCCGTATACATGGGAGTTGTTTATAGAAATAAAAACCGAGAACAGTTTTCTTGCTAGACCATGTTTAAGGAATTGACGTTATGTGCATTGCAGATTTGTGACAGATTCTCTTGTGTTAGAATATAAATTTACAATGTTTTAAAAACATGTTGTTTCACAGACTGAGGACTTGCTGGTCAGAAAAGGTAACGTTAATATCTGAATTAAAGATATTAATCTCTTGTGGTCTGGTAATAAATGTAGGAATGTTGAAAGGCGAGAGGGGAAAAAAGTGCCGGCAAACCTTAATCTCTTGTAAGGTGCAGTGCTAGTCTATAACTGTCAGGGGATGATAGAGGAACGATGCCGTCTTAAAACCTGCTTAGAATTGAAATATGGCCTCTCTCTTAGAAAGCTTTTTTAATTTGGAATGCAAACCATCAAGTGTTTGTCTCTTCACCATTTATATACAGATGTAGCAGAGTTGAATGCCATTAATTAAATGTGCACCAGTGTGATACCTGCACTCCTGTTGAAATAATATTATCTATATTTTTATACATACACATTAACAATTTTCCAAGGTCTCACTTTGAACTTTACTGTATTCACCTGAAACCTATTATGAGAGGTATCTGGCATCTCCCTTATTCAGATGAGGTTTTTTTTTCTGCGCCCCCCAGCGCTGTTTTTCAGGATGTAGGTTGTAGCGATCTCCAAGTAGAGAAGCTATATGTTGGTTTTTAAGTGGCGCTATGCACTGGAATATTTACTAGGAATTTTAATAGATCAAATATTCAGAGTGGTGCGATATTGGATAAAGTATTAAAACATTTGTTTGGCAATCAAAATTGCAGTAAAAAGCATGAAGTGGGCTATGTGTTTCACATGTCATGCTTCCTCAGGCTGGTATGAATACAAAATTTCTTTTTTTTTTTTTTAAATTAACTAATTTAAATGTCCAACTGTTCAATGTTTCAGTACTTTTTGCACAACTTGTTGATCTCTAACAAGGAGCTTAATGGCAAAATTCACAATTGGTGTTTGATCCTTGAATCACCCAATACATTTAAGGGATCCACTTGAATTGGGATTTAAACAGTCCTCCTCATCTTGCTCTTCACATTTTGACATCAGGAGACCAAGACAACACCTATCAATTGAGCAACAGTACCTTGCCATTGTGAGGCTTTAAGAAGTATGCTCTGAGACAGAAGTGACCACTGAGCTTAGAATATCACAGAGTGTCATCAGCAGGTTGCAGCAGAGATGCAGAGACTGGAAGAGTCACAGTAAGACAAAGAAGTAGAGGTCCCTTAGTTACATCACACACTGATGACCACTTCGTTGTAAACAATGGCCTGCTGAACCGGATGATAAATGACACATAACTCCAAGCAAACTTAAGGGAGGTGAGAGGCACGGCACCAAAGTGTCACATCAGACTATTCTTAACCATTTGCACCACCGTGGTTTGCATGCTAGATGACCTGAAAAGGTACGTGACCACATCACCAGGCACATTCATCATCTGGTTCCGCAGGGCATTGCTTACAATTAAGCAGTCATCAGTGTGTGATGGAGCCAAAGGACGTCCACTTTTTTGCTTTTTTGTGACTCTTGAAACCTCACAATGGCGAAGTTCTGTTAATCAATTGTAAGGTGTTGTCTTGGTCTCATGACATCAGCATGTAAATAACATGATGAAGAGGACTGTTCAAATCTCAATTCAAATTGATCACCTAAATGTATTGAATGATTCAGGGATCAAACACCTATTGTGAATTTTCCCATTAAGCTGCTTGTTAGAGATCAGCAAGTTGTGTGGGAAGAAATAAAACATTGAACAGTTGGAATTCTAAAGTTAAGAGTTGGTCTCATTTAGTTCATTTAAAAAAAATTCAAGAAATGTTATGTTTATCCTGAAATTTCATGTGTGCATATGTGTATTTACAGTGTGTGTGTATATATAGATATAGATATAGATATATATAGATATAGATAGATATATATACACGCACACACAAAGACGGACACAGCACTCAGTGGTCTCAGTTCAAATAGAGACCTACTATAAGGGGGACATGTATGAAAACTGTCTAAGACTTTCTTTGTTTCCCATAACAACCAATCAGAGTTCCCTGTTCATTTCATGTAGTGCTCTAAAAGAGGATCTCTGATTGGTTGCTCCCTAAGTCTCATTTCTTTCAGTATTTTTTCAGGCCATGACGGTCACAGTCACACTCTGTTCTAATTAAAAACAGCCTAAATGGATGGACAGCTAGACCAAAATAGAGGCAGCCACGTCCCCACGCGTAGAATCCACAAAAACCTTTTCACGTTTGTAGTTACACTGTCCCTGTCGTGTAATTTAAAATATAATATATAATAATATATATATTTATATATATATAAATATATATATATAATATATATATATATATATTATATATATATATATATATATATATATAAAATTCAAAACCCAAAGTTGGTCGGCATACTCCTAAAATTGTAAAATGAGTGTCACACGTACACACTGATACATAATGGGTTTATGCATATGTTTATATTATTCAATATCATTGTAAGGGATCAGTCATGGGCGCACGAACAGACACAGACAGCGTGGGGCCCCCTTTGACACTGACCCCAAACCCCCTGTCCTGCCTTTGGGGGCCCGACTCCTTAATAGGTCGGCCCCAACCAGAAGACTAAACCCACAATACTGAATACGTGGAAACACAAGACCAGACAAACAATACAAACACAATAGGGATGGTCAAGCAACCCAAGTCGGTAACTATCGGGAAGCGAAACAAAGTCAGAAGCAGAAGAATAAACGTGAAACAAGCAGAGTAAGAAAACCCGGGGGAGGCACAGAATAAAGAGGGCGAGTTATAGGCAGAAACAAACCAATATAAGGGCAAGGAGAAGAGACAGAAGAACCCTTAAATACCTTCCAGGAGAACTAAGGACAAAGGCAATAGGAGAAGAAACAGAAGACCAGATAGGAAGGTAGAGCTGTCAATCACCAGGAGAAAGGGGGTGTGGAGTGCTGGACGATTCTGGCCCGGGTCGGCCGGGAAAATCAATCAAGTTTACAGGAAGAAAACCCAGTTCACACTAGTGAACACAAATGAACACTATGTCAAAAACCACGGTTTATGTCGCAAGGGCCATGGCCGGCGACCAGAACTCAACGCTGGGGTTCTTTAGGCATGATCATGACAGTAGCCCCCCCTTTATGAGGGGCCCCGACCCTCAACAGATCCTCTATGTTTAGCAAATGGCCCTGGGGGAATTCTTTCCTTTTCCAGCTTGGGGGCATGTTTAGCAGATGAGACTCAGGCAGACATATTTTGGTCGGGGTTCGGGGTTTTTACTGGGTTTTTTTTATTTTTAGTTGTCTTATGACTCCTAGCCCAGACTGTGCACATTTTGATTAACGGCGGTTTCTATTTTAGTTTTTATACCTGTATTGGCAATACGTGAAGTGGGAACCATCGTCACGGCAAAAGCGGCCAGCTTGGAAAGGGGCAGAATTTGTGAACTGGTTAGTGAGGACACAAAATCTGGAAGGCAGGGGGGGTGACCATACTCCCGAAGAAAGAAATATTTTTCAGGTTTCTCAATTTACAGATGCTAGATTCTCGTTCCGGGGCAGACGAGTGAGCTTTGCCCCCCAAGGGAGGTCTATAGGACAAACATTCAGGCTGGTGTTGGAGGAAGATGTTCCCCAACATCCCCATCAAAGATGCTAGAATTACATTCTGAAATATCATGAGCATTAATTACAGCCACACACCAAGGGATGCACTGTCTTTGAATGAGACCACATGAGTCACCCCATTTGATCAATCCGTGGTTCTCAGTTGAACAACGGAATTTTGGAGGCGGAGCCAGGCAACCCAAGAATAATATCTGCAGAGAGTTTCTCCAGACAAAAAATGAAAGTTTTTCAGTATGCGAACTCCCAACATTCAAGTGACCTCAGCAGTACAAAATTTTATTCTTCCCGGTTAGGAGGTAGAATTAAAACCCGAAAACAAAAATGGAGAACACAAAGCAACAAGTTCCAAACCGAAGGCTTTAGCAACAGCCTGCTGATGAAATTAGCAGCTGCACCCGAGTCAATCAGGGCACGACAAGCAAAATTTTTGGAGCTAGAAACTAAGGTTACGGGGAAAACAAACTTGTTATCAGAGTTAGGAGGTACCTGTACATCCGAGTTACCTTCCTGAAAATTGTGCAGACGTTCGGTGTTACCTTGGGGTGAATTAGGCCTAATAGGACCCGTCTCTCAGGAAATGGTCAGGCTTCCCGCAATAAAGGCACAAGGCATTCTCCCCAAAAGGTGTCTCCTCCTGGTGGCAGGAGCGTAAGACCCAACACCATGGTTTTTCTCCAGAAGACTGAGAGGGAGATGGGGGAGAAGAACTCTCAAGAAGGAAGAAGCAGGTTTTACAGGAAAACTGACTTGAGCTGAACAGTTAAACCCCTTGCTTTTCCCTGCGTCTCTCCCTTTGTCTTCTGTCAATTGTCACAGCTAGAGTCATAAATTCACTCAGGGTCTCAGGATTGGATGGGTGACCAAAAGCATCTTCACGGCATCAACAGTCCCTTTTCTGAAAAGGGTCTTCAGAGGTTGGTCAGACCCTCCCGGGGCAACGTACACCATTGGCGGAATCGGAACAGTAGTCTTCAGCCGAGCGGCGGCCCTGCTGAATAGCTAGCAAATAGTCTCCGCCATGCCAAAACGGTTGGGGTTATCATAAAACCCGTCCTAAAGCCAAAAAAAATCTGTCCATAGATTCTCCCCTCAGGGGCTTCAGAGGGTATAAACTAATGCCCAATCCTGAGGGGCCCTGGTGGAGAGACACAACAACTGCTATTCTCTCAGCCTCAGTAGGAAAATAGTTGAAGCAAAAAAATAAATTACATGATTCCCTAAAGGTTCGGAACCTGTCAGGATTTCCGTCAAAGCGATCAGGAAGAAGCTCTAGACTTATGACGTATGCTAGGTCCACAAAACAGGGCAGGTAGGGACACAGACGGGGCAGCAAGTCCAGGTACTGGGTTAGTTATGGCATCCAGACGCTGCGAGACTTGATTAATAACCCCAGCCATGCCCTTTAAGCTGAGTTGTCAATCATCCAAGCGGTCGGTGACTGACAAGTCGGTACTCGTATTGAACCGCGAGGAGAAGTCGACTGGGGTTAGGGCTGTTATAATGTAAGGATCCGTCCCGGGGGGCACGACCAAACAAAACAGCGTGAGGCCCTGACACTGTCCCAACCCCCTCCTTTCTTTTGGGTGCCCGACTCCTTAATAGGTCGGCCCCAACCAGAAGACTGAACACTATACTGAATAGCGTGGAAACACAAGACGCAGACAAACAATACAAACACAATAAGGGATGGTCAAGCAAGCCAAGTCGGTAACTATCGGGGAAAGCGGTACAAATCAGAAGGCAAAGAATAAACGTGAAACAAACAGAGTAAGATAACCAGGAGGGGACAAAAATAAGAGGGCGAGTTATAGGCCCGAAACAAACCATATAACGGGCGAGGGAGAAGAGACAGAAGAACCCTAAATACCTTCCCGGAGAACTAAGGACAAAGGCAATAGGAGGAAGAAACAGAAGACCAGATAGGAAGGTAGAGCTGTCAATCACCAGGAGCAAGGAGCCAGGTTAAGCCGTGGAGTGCTGGACGATTCCTGGCCCAGTTCACACTAGTGAACACAAATGTAGACACTATGTCAAAAACCAGTTTGTTGGACAGCTCAACAAAAATGACATCGGTATGCATTTCACATATGAGATGCAGGAGAGATGTTTACCTTTCCGGATGTTCTTATCATTAAAGACTGAAAGTAATATTCATACAGATATGTAAGGAAACCACAGCAAAATAACAGCTTGCTACACTGGAAAAGTTACCATCCATTAAACCCTGTAAGAGAGGAAAACCAAAAGGTCAATTTCTGAGAGTTAAGAGAAAACTGCTCCAGAGATGAGGATTTTAGGAGACAGTCAGGTATGTTGAGAGAGAGATTTCTTAATCGAGGATATCCAACAAAGGTCCTGGATTCAGCCTTCAGGCATGCACATAAACAAAACAGGACAACTCTATTACAGGGGAAAACCCCCCGGCAGATAAAGAGACAATAGAGCACGTATAGTTGCCAACCTTTTATGACAGAAATCAGAAGTCACCAATATCCTCAAAAAATACTGGGGTATTTTGATGTTGGTCAGGATCTAGAGGGAATCTTCCTCAACCCCGTTTAATTATCGGGGGGTAGATCCCTAAAAAAATAGACGATCCAAATCAATAACACCAAAACCCCCCCCAAGGTACTTGGGTTTAAAAGGGGCCC